>OZ029917.1:24324004-24481504 GCA_964023275.1 Norana najaformis
GAATAGGAGTTGGCTGCACTGGTTCCAGACTTGGTCGCTCTGGCTGGTAGTCCGTTCTGCAGCTGGAATGAACGTGAAGACCGATCTTCAATGAGGACCGAAGGTGGCACGATTGGTCCTCCTGGAAATGTCCTCGACGCAGAGTTGTTGGTTAAGTGACTAGATTCCGTAGTACCCTCGGTGGGGATCAATCCAGACCCTAACTTCGGAAGTGGCTGATGGAAATGCTGCCTAGAGATGCAGATGCTGTCCTGTTTTCCTTGCTCAGAGCTTTCATACTGACCCAGACTAGAGTTTGTTGACATGTCATTTGTACGTTTTTGCATCTGGAAACTCTTGTTTGTTTGTGGACTGTGATTTGGAACTGAGCCATGGCTGGCTATATAACCACGACTGGCCATTGAGTCATGACTGGTCAATGAGATCTGACTGGCCATGGAGCAATGGCTGGCTGTTGATCCCTGGCTGGCTAAAGATCCATGACTTGCCCCAGATCCTTGACTGGTGGGTCTTGGTGTCATTCTCAGTTCATCTGTCAAATGCTCGCTTACTTCACAGGCTGTGCTTTGACTTTGCAGCATGGGAGAACTGTGCAAAATGCTGCAAGGATGTCCATTCGAATTTCCATCCACCTCGTGCCTTTCTGCATTCCGCAGCGTGCATCCCGCAACGCTTGATGCCAGACTAACAACAGGCATACGGCCAAACAGCACATGTTTGTCACCCGGTTCGCTGGGCGACCAATATTCTGACTGGCTTGGCGCACTTTGACCTTCTCTCCCATCCAGCCCCCTGTTCCTCTTTGCCAGAAAACTACTTGAAGACTCTGTCAGGTAAGACTTGCCAATAACTGAACTAGGTGACTCAACCAAGACACCTTTGGTAGATTCAGGTGACCCAATCAAGGAAGACTTTCCCACGACTGAGGCAGGAGACTCAGCTGAAGATGATTTTCCTTTCAGTGAGTGAGGTGAATCCATTGAGTTGCCTCTGACTGAACTAGGTGACTTAACTGAATTCCCCTTTATCAAGACCGGTGACTCTTCCAAGTTGCCCTCGATCATGCCAGGTGACTCCAAGAAACTACCTTTGATTAAATCAGGTGAATTAGTCGAGTTGCGTTTGATTGAAACAGGTAAATCCATTGAATTGCCTCTGACTGAACCATTCGACTCCACAGAGTTGCCTTTGATTGAATCAGGTGAATCTAATGATATGCCTTTGATTGAACCAGGTGATTGCACTGAGTTCTCTAGGATCGAACCAGGTGACTCCACTAAGTTGTCTTTGATTGAATCAGGCGACTGCACTGAGTCACCTTTGATTAAACCAAGTAACTCCACTGAATTACCTTTGATTGAACTAGGTGACCCTATTGAAGACATGTTTTCTTTGAACGAGCTACATGACTCAACTATGGATGACTTCTCTTTGATTGATCCAGGGGACTCCACCGAAGAAAGCTTGCCTTTGATCAGGATAGGCGACTCTGCAATGGAAGATTTATGCTTGACAGACGCTCGTGACTCTACTGATGAAGATATTGAAAATCTGGTAGATGTTTGGCTGGCCTCATCCTGGCTGTCACCCGAGTCACTTGTTCTTGAAGCAGCAAAGTTACTATCGACTGCCTCTGAATGTGAGCAAGGTGTCACACATCTGGTCATCCTGTCACCAGATTTCTTCTCGTCACCAGATATACCAGACAGGTCACTGTCGCTCTCACAATCTGTCATCCTTTTGCTTCCAGTCGGGCGTGGATCCTCGTCAGTGGAAAAGCAAGGGCTAGGTGCGACTGAACGACCAGCTAAACAGTCCGACAGCACAGATTCAGCGTCTTTGCTTCCCAGGTCGACTCCATGCCTCGAATAGGCAACCGAGCAGAAGTATGGGCTCAGCAGCTCCTGCTCAAGATGAGGAGGAGATGGTGAGCATCCTAACTCAAGTTCGTTATCACTGTTTTCCAAGTGTCCCTTCACTTCAAGCTGTGGCATTTCTGAAAGCGTTGAACCCTCATTGTCTGAAAGAAGGTCCTCGTCTGAGACAAGCTCGTCTTCTTCATCGTCTCTGGGTTTTGACAGATTCGGAGTAGATGCCTTGCTGTCCACTAATCTAGCAGAAGTTGACACGTCCATCTCTTCTGTTTCTATTTTCTTATAATCCTCCTGTATATCTTCCTGTAGATTGTCTTTGCCTACAGTTTCACCCTTGCTTTCCAAATCTGCTCTTATTAAGGAATTTTGTCTTGCCTACAATCACAAGAACAATTATTCACAAACTAGTATCATAAAATGAATAATGCTGTCATTTTCAAGACAGAATTTATAAAATATTAAACTCAGCTCTTGGTTGAGGTCAGAAAACCACACAAGCTGCTAGATCTACGTTTTTCATTACTGTCTAATTAACATTACCATTATGAAACTTTTTAATGCTTC
Organism: Norana najaformis; assembly: GCA_964023275.1. Classification (NCBI taxonomy): domain Eukaryota; kingdom Metazoa; phylum Annelida; class Clitellata; order Crassiclitellata; family Hormogastridae; genus Norana; species Norana najaformis. Next base: position 24,326,443 of record OZ029917.1, read on the forward strand.
TGCTACAGTGTGAATCGGAGGTGTGGGTTAGTCAGCCACCAGGTTATAGTGCAGACAGAATACAGCTGTTTGCAAGTCAATTAGAAATAGTTAGTTTTGAGGTGTTTCCAAGCTTTGACTTGCCATGTCTTGAGCTTCGCTTGTTTTCTCCACATCATTCTTTACAACAGTTAATTGTGCTAGACAGTTTTAAAAATTGAAATAAGAAACTACCACATTTTCCTATGCTGCAGTACACTAGAGCACAGTTTTTTATGGCTAAATGTCAAACACCCCTTGTTACATGGTAGTGGAAATTTTTCCTGTCTTGCATTATATTACAGAACTTCTTAGATTACCAAAGTAAGTGGGTATGCACTTAGCAGCTTTAATATGTATCTAACAAGTGCATATAATACAGAATGGTCATGATGATAAGAGAAAATTAAGACACAAGTATACTCAAGTGAACACATTAAACAGCAACACAGTGCGGACATAGTAGAGGCTGTACTTAGTTTTCTACAGGGACAAAACGTAAGAAAACAGCTTAACAAGTAATCAGATGAGATAATAGTTGTCTGATTTACCCTGGCCCATTTCCAGTCACACCAGGTAAGGATAATAAAATAAAATAAATATTACATCAACTAATACTGTGACCTTGACTGCACGTCCTCTTGTGCGAATGACACGAGTGGCAGTTTCTGTTGGCTTCTCTTTCTTCGGTCCTCGCTTCAGACCTTTTGGCCAACCGACTTTGCGTTTAGTAGGACGACTGGGAATTGGAGATAGGTCAAGATCCGGTTCATCAGAAAGCTCTTTCCACTTCGAAAACGGTGTCTCAGAGATGCCAGGATCACTGTTCAGTAATTCACCTAAAATTTACAGAACAGTAAATGAGGTAATGTAAGGTCAAGTAATCACTGACCAACCAATAAGAACAGCAGTCCTCAGACGCACTGTTCTGGACAGTACTTACCCATCCCCATAGCTCATGATATTGGAGTCATGCTTGACTTGACACTCCTTTACAACTCTCTTACTGAGCCAAAAAATGCTTCCTTTTGCTGGAATTCAAAATGCACTTCTGAACTACTGTAATGGGCATTACTTAATTCCTGCAGCTTTGTACTGTATTAATATCCTCCACCTAAGAATCAATTAGAACAGCAATTAAAGAACTGCATGTTCTTATCTACTGGGAATATAACAGACACTTCATAAAGCTTACCAATACAATGAACAGGGATCACTTGTGAATTTCCTTTTCCAAAGAGCTCCACAAAAGGATCTCCACAGAGATCTTACATACAGGTAAGAAGCAATGAATAATGAAACTGATACCATTTTCAGTTCGCCTCTTTTTGGAAGAATCTAAAATAAGACTGTTTAATCGAGTGTCACTGCTCCTCTTCAGAGCATGAGGTTTTCCCTAGAAACAGAAAATGTTGGCATCAGCTCAAAACTTGTTGCAGTTCGAAATCAGCAAATTTCTGTCAATTTCAACAGCTACCATGTATAAATATTACCATACTTTCTGGACTATAAGTCGCACTTTTCTTTCAGATGCAGTGATGCAAAAATGGAAATTAAAAAAAAATCAACACATTAGATGCACCATTAATGAAGTTGCAGCTACAATTTTCCAGTGGGTTTGAGCACCAGTAAATACATTTGGTAAAATCACCTATTTTTACATTGTAGATTTTAGATCATAAAAATCCACTGAAATAAAACTTATTGCAACACTCGTTGTTTAATGCCTTCTTGTTTGATGCTTTGAATGGTGCTATTATGATTATAGTATATTTAATCTCACCCAACAGAACCAAAGATACTATATATTGAAAGATATAATAAACAGCACCAAAATTAAAACAAGTAAGTTATATAGCTTAATTTGTATGGGTTTGTTTAAACTGAAATAAGAGTGTTTCATATAAATAAGTTTTTAATATTTATTCAAGTCATCCAACAGGACATTGTTAATGAACATTGCCAAATTGTTATACAACAAATACTAAGGCAACAGAGCTGTGTACTGTTGATACAAGTTAATATTCTTTAACGTCATCAAATAGGACAACGTTAATGATAAGGTAGCCACTATAAGCATCCACATCCAGCGGCTAATTCAGAAATAAGGCACAAAAGTTAGCATGTGCATCAAAGTGATTTTGTCTTCATGGGAAAAGTTCAAAACAAACAATAGGCTGAAATTATTTATTATAATGTTGAAAATTTGATAGGCGCAAAGTCAAAAAATGGTGCCGCTTTGAAATAAGGCAATTATAATGTGCATTTCATCCCAAAATTATTGTAAACAATCATACTGTGGGTGCATTTTTAGCACATACATTGTTGTTACACTTCTGATTAAGCCTTGTTTATTAATGTTACAAAATCAATATCATTCAAATAAAACGTTTAATAAATTAAACATGCATTCTTTGTACAATTATTAGTAATTTAAACAGAAATTTAATTTGCAGTTGGTAGTGTTAGAAACTGCAAAACTGTTTCGGATTTTCATACAATAAAACGTGCCCAAATGTAATATATGCTGCACTTTAAATCAGTCTTCCAAACTGTGGCATAGAAAGCCCTTGACGTCATTTCATGCTCTTAGTAATCATGTAAGCTTGCCATATTATAACACAGGCAGACTCACTAAATCACTTGCCCACATGGCTGACTGACTCATTCGTTCACTCAGTCAGTCACTCACTCACAGGCTCATTAACTCTTGGTCTGAATCGTCGCCCATTATCACCAGTTCCACTACCATGGTAGTTTACAGCATTTTACATAAAGGCATATTCTCAGAGGCAATGGTCATCAAGCATGCATGCGTGGTGTCACATAGGGTCCATGGACCAACAGCAACGAAGGGTTATTAAGCTGTAAATTGAAAATTTGCAATTGATGAACACTGCCTCTGAAGATGGGAAGAATAACTTTTGCAAATAAAGCCTTAATTTTCTTCTACCATTCCAGCAATCTGTGAAGCATAAGGCATACATTTAAACAGACAAAAGATGGATAAATAACCATTATTGAGGTTACCCACATACATATTGATTCCTAGTTTTCAAGATATTTACAAGAGATTTACTGAATCACCAACAATAAAACTACTATGTACCACTGTAATTGTAACAGCTGATGTTGGTGCTCAAAAGTCATCCAAAAAGGACACTACAAACATTTTACTCTACTGCTTTAAAAGCATGAGAATTAATGGCAAAACAAGCATAAGGCACTTAAAAACAGGTCTGATTTCTAACTAAATCACCTTTTAGATGGGCAATTCAAATACAAAACGTTTTTGGCAATTAAACTAATTTGATAAGCTTTACTAAAATCAAATATTACTTTTTCTTAGAGTACTTCAAGGAAAGAGAAATTTGAACTCATATATAAAGTCCTCTCTGATTTGAGGACATAAAATACCTGAGGACTTAAATGTGCGGTTTGGCAGTAAATGAGGAGTTTGATTGATTGAAACTTTATTGATTCCAAAAGAACAAAGATTTTTTTACAAATACATGTTAGGTACTGAAGCATACAGATTATTGGGATACAAATGGTAGACCTAAAAGGGACATAGTTCTGACTAAAATAGGGTCACCTGTTACAAAACAGTGCAGGTGACGACAAAGATTTCAGCAATTATTAGCTATAGCTTAACTAAATAGAAAGTTTATATAGCAACAAGGACAATTAGTTCATATTTACCCGAAGTTTCCTGGTAAGCCTAGAGTCAATAAATGCATTTGGATTGAACTCGACTAGTCTCTTCTTTTCTTCGGTCTTTATCAGCAGAATGTCACGTATGGCTGGTGTCAAATGCACCACAGTGTGCCTGTAAAAGACAGCAGACACATGTGATAATGACGCTTACCACTCCAGAAACATACCGTCCATTACATGCACATCTTAAGACATTTTTTAAATAGCACATCAGTTGGACCTTAATGTTTACCAAATCTGAGGTCACATTTGACCAAGAACTGACCTGTGCTGAGCACATAAACTTCTATCACCTGTATTTGTCGTAAATTATTTCCCAATCATCCTTATCTATGCTTTTATTAAAAGTAAAAATGTAAATGTACATGTTTTTCTACACCGGCTGTATGGCCTAGACTCTGCTCATCTTTCAGTGAATTATCGAGCGAGATCCTTGATCACCACTGCTAGCAGATGTGTCAACTAACGTAGTGCCATCTTTGTGAACTGTGCATCGTAAAGAGCAATAAAATATCATATAATACTGTTATCCACTGCCTACAAAGTGTATGAATTGGAATTGGAATTGGGCAACTCTGTTGGCAGGACTGTTAGCCCCTTCAGAGTTTTCCTTTTAAATTTTCAATTCAAAGCCATTTATTGAATCACCAATAACAATATAACTACTATGTAACACTGTAATTGTATCAGCTGATGTTGGTGCTCAAAGGTTATCCAAAAGGAACACAAGTCCCACTACAAACTGGGTTACCCTATTGCTTTTATATATTTCAGGTGGCCTTAGTGATAAATTATGTATTTTGCACAAGCTACAATAGATCAGTGAACAACAAACGTGAAGTTCATCTACGTGGTGTATTTCACTATTTCAAATCAGATAACTATTAGTGTTCAATACAGTATTTTCAGTTCAGGTCAGTTCCCAGATTTTTAACTTGTGGGTGTTGTAAAAAGCCTAATGAGACAACGAACTGCACAGGACTGTAGAGCATCCCTGTCAAACTGATATTAAAAATCCATGCACAGGCTTTTTGGCACAGTTGATTTTCCAGTATTTATAGATAACAAACTCTATCTAATTGTTGGTGAATTAGACACACAAAATTATTGCAACAAAGTTTTTGAACACAGAAGAATTGAAGACGTCACCTGGCCTCCAATTCATTCTTAAGTCCAAGGTCACAAAGTGTGGCAGAAACATCATCATTGTTGATCCCTGTTGAACAGCTTATGACTGAAAAATGACAGAAAGCCAGCAACTCAGTTACTAAATCAGGGTTTTACGTGACAAAGGAAGCAGTCAATCAATCAATGTAAAGGAAGTAGAAAAAGTAAATCAGTTAATCAATCACACTTATAAGCAACCAAACTAAGCAACCATCCAACCAATTCTGTTAACAATTCTCAACTACCTTGATTGATTGACTGATTGACTGACCACCAATTAAAAATAAGTAGTCTGATATCAAAGATATCATAATACAATAAGGTTTTGTGTTGTTTTATTGCTGAACTTTTTGTTCTTTATGAACTTTAACATCATTTATGCTAGCATACAAAGCACCTAATTCATTTCTATTGAAGCTGCAGTATACAAATATCTGACTACAAATACAATAATTGTAATTGTAATAAAGGATTTATATAGCAACTCTTCAAGAGAGACTCATCAGAGGTGCTCCAGACCTAACATCAGTAATCTAGGATCGAACATAATGGTTTTCAAACTCTTACAGAATAGAGGTAAAGATAATAATAACAATAAGGCTCCAACCAAACATGAGAAAAACATCGGACCTGGAAAATAACTGAAAAACCTTGAGATCATTATTTCCACCTCCCAAACAGTTAATGCCAGAACAGATGAAGCGTCGAATATTAAACAAGTCAAAAGAGAACTGGTCAGTGAATCATGTAATTAGTTGGTACATTACTCAGATCCATAGTCAGTGAACAAGGTTCCAGGACAACTCACTTCGTACTGTCAACTCAGACAAATCCTCTCTCTCAATGCAGTCTGAAATTGCTCTCTTCCAGACAGACTTGTAAATATGCCTAACCGCATCAGTAAGCGGTGGCTTTGGTGACTTTGCAGTTTCATCAGTTGATGACAACCAGTAGCCTGCAAAAAACATTATTATAAAATATTATATTAATGTTAAAATATTATTAATATTATTAAATATTATATAAATATACAATAATTAACCTGAAATCTGAACTAGCTTACATTTATAAAATATTGTAACTAGTTTCTTCAGAGGAAAGCTGAAGTCTCACATTCATTTAGAACAAAAAACTAGGTATGTTCCCCAAATGCCTGTAAAGAAAAACTACAGTTTTAGAAACTAATATCTCTACAGTTATTCACTATTTGCTGTACAATGTATCGGTTAACAAAAAGAAAATAGTTTGACAAAATAAGCCTAGTTTCAAAGCTAATAAACCTTAGGACCTACATTAAAAGCTAGATTTTATGCTATTCAACAAATAAAACTACATTCGAAATACCAAATAAAATGTGAACTTAAATTAACCATCATACACCTAGAAATCTGAAGTACTCACTCAAATGGACCATAAGATGGCCATATCCCTTTCCTTGGTGCTGAGGTAGGACAAGCAAGCAGGCAAGGTTGTGCTCTCCAAGTTTCTCCTAATAACCACATAAACAAAACAACGTAAATAGTCTAACATTTAGTAAAATCACCACAGAAGACAAAAGACTCTAGAAAAAAATGCACTTAACATCATGCAAAATAATCACAGTTTGGAATACTGGACTTTGCTTGAAATGCATTTTGAACCTTTGCTTGAAATGCATTTTGAACGTTTGCTTGAAATGCATTTTGAACCTTTGCTTGAAATGCATTTTGAACCTTTACTGCACAAAAAACACTTTACAACCAGCAACAATAAACACATTGATATAGTGCAAACAGAGCTCAATATGGGCTAAGGTTTATGCTAAAGCTTAAGCCCTATTTCGTATTTAGCATCAGGATATTTGTATTGGATAAACAGCTTTCACCAATGAACTGAAAACTCTATTAACAATGCTTAACTATGCAAACACAACGGACGACAAGAAAGAAATAAACTAAAAAGGAAATGAATTTGACCAGGACAAAAAAGGAAAAGAAAAGGAAAAAAGGTAAACCACAAACAAAATCAACTAAACAAGCAGATTAACCAGTTGCAGAACAGTCAGATCCATGGCTCAAACCTGGATTATCCTGCAGAAGGGGTAATTTTCATGAAGCCATGTACTGAGAAAGTTGTAAGCCGGAACGCTCAGCCCTAAGGCCACAAGTGCTACGGTTTTAATTTGCTCCTCTCCATTTCTCAATGCCCTTGAAACCTTTTGTGAACTTCAAGCAGTTAATGCACTGTGGTGTTACCTCTAAAGTGTCACTGTAACTAACTGCTATTTTTGGTAACTACTGCCTAAGTAATTACTGTTTAAAAAAGTAATGCACAGTAGTAATGGATAATAAGTAATAGTAACACAAAAATTAGTTTCTAAATTATGTTTGCATCATATATATGGGTCAGTTGATGGCTCTACAAACAGAAAAATGCTTTCAATACTTGGCAAATAAAAGAAGCTATGGAATTCCTGAGCAAAACTAACAGAAATGTTTTGGTGAATGCAAACTCTCTGTTTACTTTTGCAGAAAGTTTTTAGTACAGCAATCAGCAGTATGTCCAATTTGAAACAAGCATGCTGAGGTGTATACGCTTGGCTTTTGCTAACCTGTTTCAATATATTTATATTCTCCAGGCAATTAGTTGCTTTAGAAAAATAACTAGGAAATCAATAATTAGTTACTAATTTTATAAACTAATGGTAACGAGTTACTTTTCCTATCCAGAAACTAGTCACTGTAATAAAATCCTTTTTAAGAGAAGTTATCCAACACTGTTCAATGGCTACGTACAGAATGGTGTATTAGGTTAACAACAGCATGCCTGATCTTTAAAGCACACGTTACCGGCCCTCGACTGTGCCTTTGAACGCCATTAACCTAATACTGCTCATTTCTTACACTGTTGGATTCTTCAGACACTGGTTTGTTACAAGAAGCAAGGCTCATGACACTTGTGGGATCAAGCACTTTCAGTTCTTGTGTCCCCTACATGGGAACCAACTGCCACAAAATTCACCTTTAGAAAACTCATTATTAACATTAAAATAACTTGTCAAGACCTACTCTTTCAACGGCCTTTGCCTAACTCAGTCTTGCCCCAATGCATATTTTTCTGCACTTCACGTTCACCAAAACTGTGTGCATAATTAAGTGCTTGAAATACACAAATGAATACTTGCACAAACTGCAGGTAAAAATGAGCAATTACCTTACAGAAACACCAAAAGAAAACAAAGTACCAAACAGAAGATACAGCGACACACGCCCAAGTTCACAGAGGCACCAACCTTTGAGAAGAAGCCGACAAGATGGCTGCCATTCCTGTCGCTTGTCGTTGTCACGTAGTAGATGCATTGTGACACACGACAGTGCAGCCCAGGGTGATCAAGAAACATGCGTGAAAACACGACAAGGTTTCGGCAGTATACTGGTTCCTTGTTGCCATGAATTTCAAACACTGAGAGACTACCATCACGATAGATCTCATCACCGGGAGGATGACCAGGACAGCACTTGCACTACAACACACAGAAAAACTCATCTGCATATTAATTTGGTCTGACACAAAATATAATCAATTCATTACATAACAGAGTAGTAATACTTGTTACTTGTATTCGAGCACCTCATTTTCAAGTACGTGTACTTGCAAGCCAAGGACTTGTATGCCAATTCCTTGTACTTTCCGAATCCTAAAGAAATACTTGTAATTTTTATAGCTCAATATAAGGTCATTCCAGCTCAACTCAACAAATGGCTCCCATCTGACAATCTCAGAACTGGCTGACATTTATACCACATGTTGCAACATGCATTAGAATGAAAAGACCAAGATTTTGCTGCAACAGTTAAAATACTTCATGAGATATCGCGGATTCTGTGACCCCACCCTCAGAAAGCATTTTACGCCTATGATTCTTGGTCAGCCGATGGACACACGGTGTGCTAACAAATGTCTTACATACTTACTCACGAAACTGAGATTTCCAATCTTTGATAATCAGCTGTACAGTTTTTTGTTTAGACCACAAAATATAATTATTAAAGTGAGACAAATAATTTCAGCTATATTGAGTTTCCAACATGCCTTCAAATTCATTCCTATTTCTACATCAGGCATTCATTTTTTATGTGTATACTGTCTACATGACTGGAAATCAGTGGGCAAACTTTGATTTGATCATGCTTTCATATTTTCTGGATACATGCTTCCAAAGTTAACCAAATATGACAACATGAGTCACAGATAACAATGATAAACAGCATTTTAAAATATTAAGTTTCTATTGCATTTTCTGATTTCTGGTTCATCTGATAAGTGAGCAAAAATCACAATGGTCATTTTTGTAATTTAAAGCAGGTCACAGAGGTTTCAAATATTGTCATTTTTTATCTCGCAAGTTGCAATTGTGCACAGTATTTCACATACTTTTTTACACTAATATATCTGTATAAAAACTGTAAAACCAATGTGATTACTCTGTTGTAAATTATGCAAGATCTCAATTTTGTTGTGACAGATGACTATGCTATGCCTGAAAAGTCAAAAGAGATCCAATACCTACCTCCTGCATAATAAATTATATTCAGTCCATACAAGCCCTATATGTACTGTTTAGAATGTATGCCTAAATAATACATGCTCTAAGTTAAAATATGTATGCACATTGGACAGCATGTACACACAGCTGGAAAAGCTACAATCTTGTAAGTACTCACCAGATGGCGTTCAAGCATGTTTCGAGTCTTGGAACATTTCAAGCACAGCTCACACACATGAACCCGTGGAAGACTACAAAAGACATCAAGCAAACTCCTTTCTAACAAAACTTTTAAGAGAAACAAAAAACAGATCATACATTATAAGAAGAAAAAGACTAAAAAGGCCAGAGCAAATGGTTTGTATTGAAAGTGAAGAGCCAGGAAAGTGAAGGAATAGGAAGAAAAGGAGCAGACAGAAAGGTTAAGAAAAAACTGGAAGGCTATTAGAGGTATCTTTAATGTTTGCATCATCAAAAGACAAGGCAAAGGAATTGGCAGATGAAATAAAATGTACTCGTACTGTAAGCCCCATCTAATCAACTGTGATACCAGCCTAGTGTCTAATGTACAAGGTATCATTTGATGGTTCCACAATCCAGTGGAATTCCATTCCATTATGTTCACAAGGCAACAGCATATGGCTGATAGCTGACCAGAAGAAGGAGCTCTGGGGCAATGCCACAAATATTTATTTCAAAAATACTCTCTGTTCAGTGAAAACCAACTCTAGCAATTTCAGGAAATGATTTATAAATCCTGTTAGACACAGCTCTGGCCACAAGAATCTGGGTCATCTACAAATCATAAACTGTGCTCAGAAGCTGAGGTACTGAGAAGATTGGAAACAAATAATAGAGAATAATCCCACATATATCATGAATATGGAAAAACAATGTTCACGAACAGAACAATCCTTCACAAAAGAAGTACCATCAACTGGACTGAAAATAACCCATGCCACTGACAAACACACAGAAGAACACATATTATAACATTTCTCTGGCGACAGCTCATCTAACTTATTCATAAGCAGAAACTTTAATAAACTAGGCCCAGCTCTGAACTATTAGCAGAAATATATATAACCTTTTACCTATTGCTTAACTTCAATTTCTTGCTAGCACTTGGCTTAATCAGTAATCAAGTTCCTGACTCTTATGGTTACTGCCGTTTTTCCCCTCTTTCATATATCATCGCTGAAATTAAATCATCAAAGGTCGTCATATCTAATGGCACGTGATCGAAAGTCACGTGATCGAATGCTGTGTGATCAAATGGCATGCGATCAAATGTCGTATGTCTCACTATACCACATAAAATAAAATTACTCTTAAAGAAACACTGAAAGACTCACACTGAAAATTCGGGGGGATATGGAGAATGTTGATCAGACACCAACTCATACTTGCCAAACACAACCCGTGTTTGAGACTGTTTGGTTTCACTTGGAGGCACTACATTTCCAAGATCGACAAGAACCCTCTGACAAACACAACCACAGATGTATCCATAAATCTTATCAAATCAGTAGCTGGATGTTTACACAGAGCCTCTAAAGAACTATTCAGTCAGTGTCTGTACAAAAAGTGACTTAATATTCTGCAAGAAACTGCAGCACACATTTCCCTTAATCAAAATGAATAACAGATAAACTTCCTCATCTTGCAGTCAATAATTTAGGAAAACTTACTGTGCTGTATTTACCAAAATAATTTTAACCAATATACTACGACACAACAAAATGTGTTCATCTGCAATTTTCATTGACTTCTATACTGCCATTATCATAATGCACAAGGCATCAATCAATGGACGAATGGTCATTGATGGTTATTGACTTACATGTTATTAAAGAACATTATTTGGGTTTCCAGAATTCTAGCACATATGGGTTAACAAATAGTAACAAAATGTTTATTTAATCAGGAAACAGTGTTTGCTTTATAATTGATTAACAATTAACTGCATCAATTCCATTCCCCACATCAAAATCTTGTACAATGGCAGAGCTAAGCAAAATGGCAGAAATGCAATGTTGGTAATTGCTACATATTTTATATTAACTCCCGGAATCTACTCCAAGGCATTCTCAATTCAAAAAGAATCATGAGGAAAAGGTAGCCTTTATTAGGAGTTGAAGCTCGCTGACAAAAAATTTAGAGCAAACAAGCCAATATGCTGAGGAGCAGTAACACCATAAAGATATTGCTGAGCAGTGGTCTGAATGACTTGCTCACCCATCTAGTAACTGTATGAGAAACTAGTTCCTCTGTTGACTGACTCACCTGCTCAGCTATGGTCTGAGCAACTTGAAACAACTTTGATTCTTCTTCTGTTACATGAGAAATAAAAACCTCTGAGGCTCCACTTGACTTTGACTGCTGGTGGCCTAACGCATAAACAATTTTTAATAAATAACACATTATAATGCAGTGTAATTGTTTTATTTAAAGTCTTACTGGAGACAATTGCATAAAACTGCTGCAATGAACAGAATCCAAACAGAATGATTATAAAGCAATGTTTTAAAGGTTCATCGAAGATGCTCGTTTAATTTTGATGATCTTAATTTAATGCCTAATGCTAAAAACTGCAGCAGAGCCTTCTGCAGGACACAGGAAGGTCAAAACTTCCTATAGCTTTGAATATAAATCATCTAACACTTGAAAAGCTTGGCTTCAGGAGCCTTATTTCAATTCACAACACCTTTGAGGCTTAAATAAGGCTTCACATGTATTGTCTTTTGTACACTTGATTCCCATATGACAGGCATTGGCAATTAGTTACTTCACATCTCTAGAGCCTGCTTGTAGGAAGCATTCAGTATAACGGATTTAAAATCATACTGAGTCATCTGATGGGAGTTACACATATCAGTGTAATGCTCTAAGATCTGAGTAAAAAGCAAGTTAACAGGTCATGGCTTTAATAAGCACCAAGCATAAAGAGAATGATGTACTCAAAATACCATACTGACTAGCACACTGACTTAAAAGGCTAGGATGCATGTAGCCATGGAAACTTGATATACTTAGTACAGTTAGAGCATAGCTCGATCAGTGGTTCAATTACAGCAAATTAACTGATACTAATGCACACAAAGCTGATGACATATAACGCCATTTCATGAACCGATCACATCGACACAGCTGACACAATTATTCTGATTTCATTTCATTATTGAAAACAAAATAATTGTGTGATCGGTCAACATGCATTGCCAAATTTCTATAGGTTTTACACATATAAAAACACTGTTTAAATTATTTTTTTAGGTGTAAAAGGTGTATACAGAGAGAGAGACAGACAGACAGAGACAGATAAACAGAACAAGAGAGAAGCAGAGACAAAGAGACAAAGAGACAAAGAGAGAGAGAGAGAGAGAGAGAGAGAGAAAGAGAGAGAGAGAGAGAGAGAGAGAGAGAGAGACAGAGAGGAATGTAGGGAAGCACGAAGGAAGGGAGGCAAGAAGGGAAGAAGGAAGGCAGATGGAGAAAAGAGAAAGGTATGCACAGAAAGAGGGAGGCAAGAATGGAAGAAGACAAAGGGAAGGAGAGAGGGGAGAAGGAAGGAAGGGAAGGAAGACAGGATGAGAGTGAGGGATACTGATATGGAGGCATAGCAAAAGAAAAGCAACAGGGATTTTTACCAAAAATGGACACTGCCAAATTAATTTATGTGAGACCACAAGCCTCTATTGCAAATAGTAAACAAGTTACAATTTTTAAAGATGTATGTCTCTTAGTGGCTACTTTCGAGAATCAAAAGTTAAAGTTTACCATAATTAAGCTCATGTAAATTAAGCACTTTTTATTTGCAAAATTAGTCATGTATCATGAAGTTTAACATAAGACATTTTCAGTGAAATATTTGGCTGTCCGTGAAGATTAAATTTAAAGACTAGTACAATAATCGAAGCACAAGACTTCAAATTAGGGCACAATTTGATAGTGAATGCAACTATAAATATGCAAAACACTCATTTTGACCAAATTTTATCTTAGTTGTCTTCTGAGCATGTTTCCTGCAAATTAACTTTTCTGATTTTGTGAGGGTTTACCCAGGCAAGGTCACATATGCTGTCACAATTACAAGATTACAATTACAGTTTTAATAAGATTACAGTTACAATTTTTAAACAGCAGAATCCTGCATATATTTAACCATAAAATAATTTTAAACTCTCATGCTTAATACCTTGTTTGAGAAACAGCTCCTTAGTGGCACTAGGTTTCTTCACCTTTGTCTGAACAGATTTAGGCTTTTCACAATGTCTGGAGCTCACTGACAGTACAGGTTTTTCTTTCCTCTCATCCTCCAAGTGCCTCAAGTCCTCCGATCTTCTGCTCCTACCCCTTGCAGCAAGACGGGCCGTGCAATTCATTCGTGACGACGAACACATAGTTCCACTGGTGGCACTTATCTGCAGACTTTGGGTGTTCTTTTGCACAGCACTGCGCTTTTCACCACTCGCTGTAAAAAAGCCACTTAGGCTGTCAAAAAGGAATGCCAACTGAAGATTACGACATCTCTTTTTTGGCTTTTCTGCCGAGTTCTTTTCTCCCTCCTCTTCTTGTTCAACAAAATTTGCTCTCTCCTTGCGGTCTTTCCGCCAATCACCAGATGGCTTTGACTTTGAAGGCTGCAACTCATCTGCTGACGATGCCTTCGGTGGCTTACTGATGTGTGCCGAGTCTCGGTCTAGATTGCTTGTAGTGCTATCACAGCTGGCCAACTCCTTGCTGCTTTTTGAGTTAACTGTTGAACTAAATTCTGCCATGTCAGAGAATATGTTCCCAGTCAATTTTTTGCCTCCAGACTTTTTCCTTGCAGAATCCGGTTGCCATGTAGTCTGGTCAACAGATGGCGATCTAGTACCTGCTTTCACCGATGACAACAGATTTTTCTGTCTGGGTTTGACGGGGGTTTCACTGAAATTTAAATAATCATATAAGGAATTAAACCAAGCACTATTTTTCTGTGAGGAGTGCACAACAATCTATTGTTTGGCATGCAGGGTTTTCAACCCACAGACCTGGGGTTCAAATCCTCAACAAGACTGTAATACATTCCAAGATTTACATTCCACAGAACTTTGCTATAAAATGAATATACTCTTTGTACATTGTCAGTGAGAAGATATCACGGCTAGGAAGAGGACTAGCCATTTGTCTTGTATGCTAAGGTTAATAAAACAATTCATGTCAATGGCTGCCTACTATTCGTCTATCTTTCTGTAGGACATAATTTGCCATGTTTCTAAATTCAGAAAAAAACTACCGCAACAAAACTCGTTCATTTCAAGGACCACATCTCTGATAATAATGGCTTAAACAGGCAAATACTAAATGAATGAACACCATGCCTTACCTTATTTAACTTTCTTAAGTGTGCCACACTATTTGTGAACTTACAAAACTTGATTCAGGGATTTCCTAATTTAGTAGATTAAGTCTAAATACATACATAACAGGGTCTGACTGAAAAGAGTATGGATCGTCAAGAGGCAGCTTGTCAACCCCTGCTGGTAAAGTAATGTCAAGACAATTCATGCCAGATGCTGAATTAAAACCTATAAAACACAAATCATGGAGTCATTTTAATCTTATCTGTAGATGTCTATAGCATCATTATCATGACGCATAAGGCATCAATGAAGTTAAATCTCATTCCACGAACTTAATTGTTTTCCAAATCAGTCTGAATCCAATAGATCCCAGAGATCAGAAGACAGGCATGCATAAGCCAAGTGAGTAGTCTGTTGGAGTGCCAATCAGTGGTTTTGAGTTTGAATTTTACAACAGAATTTTTGAATTCTGTTGTGACAATATCCTGAGACAAAAGAATATTTTTACTGAATATGGGTTCTGATTCCTATTCTCTTCTTTAGCTAATAGTAAACTACATTCTGCCTTGCAGCTGCTAAAATAGATGGAGAAAATTGTGGATGTCTGTTATGCATATCACATCTGCGAGGCCATGAATCAGGCATCAGCTGCTGCCCCAGAAAGGTTCCATCAGTTCTTATGGAGAATCACTTGACCATACATGCAGGGATGGGCAAACTATACAGTAAAATGTAACTGAATTATGAATTAAGAACCCACAATAAATTACCAATTACAACTGTAATTCAAATTACATAATTTCAATTACACCGATTAAATTACTGCCCATCCCTGCATGCATGGACAGAAATTCAAGACCAAACATGAACATCAGGCAGTGCCTTTCAGCACCTCTAAGGTAAGGTAAAAGTAAAGCTCACTTATTACATGCTTCTTGAACAACAGTCTTCTAAGGTGTAGTCATGGGTTGAAAATCTTTTGGCCAACATTTCAGCAACATGGCAACTAGACAACCTCTCAATACTGACTACATTACATTGAACTGTCTGTTTCACATGATGCAATGTGATTTAAAACTATGGACACGGAGGTGAAAAGCTAACACATTAGCAGTCTGCCACCATGGTACTGCACGGCACCTCAACAGGACACTGGAATAACTGCTAAGTTTCAAGGCATAGCTCAGTCTGATTGCATTCATGAAGTGGTACACATTGAAGGAGTCTTACTGGTTATTCTGCCATCAGCTGAACCATGATGTGGTGCCTCTGTTTTTGGCCTCTCACGGTCAGACAACAGCGAAGAAGTTGAGGACATTGCCTGCACAGAGTTCAAAGGAAACATTTTAAGAAAAGAATATACCAAAGAATGACACACTTAACCTGAACTCATCCCATTTCCATTCCTGTAAACAAACACTATTCCTCATCAACAAGATGTACACAGCTCGATCATGATAAACCACCAGTGACCACTTTCTTCTCATCTCTCAACCAATCAAAATCTTTTGGGTTACTGCCAGACATGAAGGTGGCCACCTCATCATGCCTTCCCAACACAGTTCCACTCCCTGATTAATAATTACTCAGCACTCAACAGGACTTCATGGGCAGTATAATAAATAATAAATCCAGGTCCTGAGTTACAATACGTGATCTGGAATTATCATGCTACCCACACAGAAATGCTGACACATAAACAGATGCGTACTTTTACGAAAACAGATACAAACATTCAATCATTCACACATGATACAGGAACTTGCCACTACTTGGCAGAATTTTAGTAAAATCAATATACATGCTGCACAAGCTAATATTCAGTCTCATCATCATGACTTCAGACAGGCTATATCAGCTGTAACAGCTGCTGGCTGCAGCTGGCTTTAAGCCCTGCAGGCAGTGTAAAGTACCAAAGCAGGTGAACTTGATATAGTTGCACATGTACCCATTCCCCAAATGGATAAAGGACTACACCTAGTAGCAGCTGCAGCTGAGATAAATTATGGTACTTGTGCCCTTGCCTGCCACAACCAGCTTAGCAAAAAAAAGGCAGAAGCTTAGCTGCTGTCACAGCCAAGGTTACAACAACTGTATACCCACAATGTTTGGCAGTCCAATGCAGGGACTTAGTGCTTTAAAATAACATCCAGAAAAAGCAGATGTAAATACAGCCAGAAAAATAAATTGCCTGATATTAAATCACAACTACTGTGTCCATAACAAGACAGCAAAGTGGCCTTTCAAAGTAACTGGACAAAAAGGGTCCAGTAGCAGGACACAGTGCAAGTGCCTTCACATCAGACAGCCTATGTCATTGAGCTTTCTAGCCACACTAAGACTTACATAAAGTATACACTACAGTTTTCAGCATGGCCCTCTTAAGCTGTAGTTCATAACACACAGTGGCAACTTTGCCTCTCGACAACTGCACATTAAGAGGTCTGTACTATACAGCCTCCTTATAAAATAATTAATTCAGAAATACTGCATGATGTTGTGCCATAATGAGGTCTTTTTCTACACTGAAATAAATTTGTAATCTTGTAATCCATACGGATAATCATGTTATATCAGAATTCACTTAAAATAATAGCGAAGAAGGTTAAAGTAACACATCTGTTAACATGTCTTTTTAGAAATTACTCAGAATGCATTCTCAAAGCTGAAGGATCTTTCAGCAGAAATGCAAGCATGACCACAGCAGTCCAAAAGAACACCCACTTTTATCTCCTACCTTGCACTGGTAGTCATTTACTGACCCCAAACTCAACTGTATTTAACTTTACTGCACCTGTCAGCAACATCTCAACCCCATTCTGTTTGCTCCAATATACTGAGAGGGGTATGCCTCTGTCCCAACAATCAAAGCCTGTCTTCTAGGGCTTTGCCATCAAGATTCTGCACATGCCTACCTAGGTTAGACTTGCATCCTGCAAGAGGCTCTTAATTTTACATGACCTGTCCGCTCCACTCGTCTTTTGGACAAGAACCCACTTTTAACGAAAAGGTTCCTATGATGCGTTTTATTCTCATTTGCATAACTGGTAGCACCAACTACAACATGTTTTATAGTCACCATTAAAAGGCAGCAGATTCAGACATGACCCCAGACATGACCACATGGTGAGACATAACCTAGGGTAAAATATCTGCACTTCAATTCAACATAAATATAAAATGCAGATAGCTATCAAGCCTAAATCTATGAAATCTTTTACCAAACTCTCAACAACTCCAGTGTCTCTCCCGCCCGACAGCATTAGCAGGTTTTGAGAGCAGAAGTGGCAGGGCAAGTGGATCCACAAGTTTACAAGTGGCGGCCAACTGAGACAACTTTTCCAGTTTCACCTTCTTGTTCATCCTTTTCCAGTTTCTGAGGTGTTATAGGAAATTACATTTCTGATGACTTTTACTTTCCAAGGTTCAATAAGCCACAATTTCTTTTGAAAATCTGACTTCTATTCATGTGTTGGAGAATCCTTCAGGAACTTCCTCCTTAAATGAATTTCAAGGTTGGAGTGAAAACCTCTTCACATGGTCATTAAGTTTCTTAGTGTCCTCCAACTCTTTTTGGTATTAAATGTATTCTATACGCAGGTCTGTAATAGCATCTCAGTAAAAAGAGACAGCAAAATGAAAGCAACAGGAAGGACAACCAAGCACAGAATTAAAAATGAATTCATCAACATTTTTCAGCATGTACCCATCCAGAGGGCTTTTCACAAGATAATTAATCAAGGACTTAACACTACTTAGATAATTATTTTTAGTACACAAGAAGTGTTTACACAAATTATGTAAGCTACTCACAATACTTTTTGGACCTAAGTTGGTTCATAGAAACAAGCAGCATGCCCACGATCAATAATACATCCAAAATGTCTTAGATAGAATAAATAGACAATGTATTTGGATTTTGTTTCACACATGTAACACCACCTTCTGGTCGACAGCCGCAGCATGTGCTTCATTACAGTGCAATTCCAGAGACAATAATGTCTGTTGTTAGTAGAGTGCATACAGCCTGAGAAAAATTTACAAAACCTTATCATCCCTTCAATTCCAAACTCTTCTTAATGCTGAAATATTCATGGGAACCTCATGAAACAAGTCAAGCCTAATTACAATTAAACCTTGCTTTTATGGAACTGCTATAAATGGCAATAATGATGGAGTTTACAGCATCACTTTAAGATGTTAAATAAAGTAATAACAGAGAGTAGGTTAACACAGACATGAATGAATGCACAGGCATGGAAACCTGAAACCCCAGTTGACAATGTGGCCCAATCCAATTGTGCTGTGGTTTGAATTTCAGAAGATGTGGCTGATCCAATACAAGACTTCCTGAGTGTAATCTAGGTTTATTAAAGGAGCTCTTAGTAAGCCAATGAGATTATGAGTAAGAGCTCAGTAAGAGGACCGTATTCACCCTATTCACAAAAGGCCAACTAACACCTGAAACAGGAACTTGGTACACCAGGACTCTATCATAAACAGCAGCACTGGCCTTAGCAGTTAAAGAATTATAGACCTAGATGGGATATCATAGGACTATGCAAGACAAGATGGTGCAGAAGGGGAGAATTCCACCATGATCAATACAAAGTTCTAACACTGACAAGAGAAAACAACCAATTGTGAAAAGGAGTAACAATGGTTTTTAGCAAAGAAAGCAGCACAAGCAATGACAAGATACAGCCTGATATCATCAGGATTAATGTCTGCAAGATTTCACACAAAGTCTGCCCTGATGATAGTCATCCAAGCCTAAGCCCAACTTCAGCAGCCACAGATGAAAAAGTTGATGTCTTTTATGAACAGTTTTGGCAAATGATTCACAGAATTCCAAGACAATATAATTGTTATTGTGAGCGAATTCAATGCAAAAGCTGGCAAAGACAGCAATATTGGACACCAGTGGAGAGCCACCATTGGAAGATACATATGGGGAGAAATGAATGACAGTGGGGAGAAATTCCTTCAGTCTACAAATGACTTAAAACTAACAAATACATTTCAGAACAAAACAGACCACTGAGAAATGCACATAGACATCAACAACAGATGGAAAGACAAATAACTTGATCGACAGTATCAAAAGAAACAAAAAAATGGAGCTCAAACGAGACAAACTGCAGATCACTTGTCACTAAAACCGGTTCTGATCACAAGCAAGTAACTGCCAACCTGAAAAGGAGGCTAAGGAGAGGAATTTGACCAACAGAGAACATCAATTGCAATACCAAAAAACTACACGGTGAAGACAGCGGACAGAAATACAAAGAGGAAATACGGAGGAACATACAGATCAGTGACCAAAACAGAGACATGTGGCAAAAATTACGACAAGGAATACTAACAGTGGCCAACAACATAATTGGATGGGCTGGTAAAAAGCCTAAAGGCCAATGGATATCAGATTAAATGCTAGAACTATTGGAGGAAGAAAAAACATAGCGTAGCAGCAGAGAAACGCTACAGCCCGGATATAATTCAACAAACTGGTTCAATCAGAAGGAAACTACGAAGAGATAAAACAACTGGATGAAACAACAATGTACAGAAGCAGAAGAAGCTTTCAAGATCAGTAGAAGGCATGAAGTTAAAGCTACTCGGTGGTCAAATCGAACTTGCAATGAAAGCAGTAAATGATGAAGTTGTAGAAGATTATGCATCAAACAAGACCAATGGATATAACACTTCAAACACAGCTAAATGTCAGCATACATAATGACGACCCAACAGTCCTCATCAAGATGCCCATATACAATACAGAAGAACAGATGCTCGACTTTCTTCAGGAAGAAGCAACACATGGCATCAACAAAATGAAGAAGAATAAAGCACCAGGTATGGACGAAATCACAATGGAACTGCTGCAAGGAGGAAGAGAAACAGTTGTTAAAGCAAGGCACACTCTTGTAACAAAGACCAAACAAGATGAAGAAATCTCGGAAGACTGGGGAGAATTGATAATCACACAAGTATATGTAAAAGAAAGGGAGATCTGCAAGACTGCAAGAATTACAGAGGTATTAGCAACAGAATGTCCCAGAAAAAGATGCATCAAAATGATACCAAAAAATTAAGCAGTAAGTTGAGAGAGCACTTGGAGAAGAACAAGCCAAGTTCAGACTAGGATGAAGCACGAGTGCTATTCACAATGAGACAGAATCTTTAAAGAATCACTGAGTACAACCAGAAAGTCTTCATCAACTTCATAGACTTCAAACAAGCATTCGACATCATATGGCATGAAAGAATGTGGAAAGCAATGCAAAATGCAGGAATACCAGAAAAACTGATCAAACTTTTGCAAGAAATATATAAGAAATGCTCAAGTGTGATAAGGTAGACAAAAAGATCACATAATGTTTCTGGTTGACAATGGAGGCACATCAAGGATGCAACTTATCACCATACTTATTCACCTTAATACTAGAGGCAGTAATGGCACTCATACAAAACAATGAATAAGTAAGTAAGCAAGTAAGTATAGCTAACTGCACATCGATGTACAACTATTTAAGAACACAAGAAAAAACTTATCAGGCATACAACATCCTAATAATAAAAGATTTAAATGCTAAACTATCAGTGGAAGAAATAATATGGTCATGGGCATGGGGCCATAGGGAATAGTTGGTTTTAACTGGTGGGAGCAGCTGTAGTAAGACATGGTTTGTGTTGTTCAAGACTGCTTTAAAGAGACGAGCATTGGCCATGCCACAAAGTTCATCGAATGCTGGGGAGTCCTCAGGAAGATAGTGGAGATGCACAAGTCTCTGCATCAAAGCCTGGAGTCGATCCCTAGCCTGTCCCCAGCATAGCCCCACTATATGGGAAAAGCATCCAGCATCCTGGCCAGTGTTATGGCTCGGATAAAGTTGTAGAGTTGAGGGCCAGTGAGGCCATGTGCTACAAGAATTCGTATGGCATACAAAGACTGGCGCGCCTGACTATGAATCCGATCAATATGAGAATCAAAACTTAACATACTTTATAGGGTAACACCCAATATTGTCATCTCTGGTACCCTGGGAATCACATTAGGTAATTAGGTAAATGAGACACATAATGAACGATCTATGATCTGCTGAAAGTAATGGCCTTTTAGCTAGAAATGGAGCAGAACTACAAGAATTATGACACAGATAGACAACATCAGCAGAAGATTCGGATTACTGAAACACTGGTTACTGAAAAACAAAAGAGACGCTAAGTAACATCAGTGTCCAAAGAGAATCTATTGAACAACTAGATCAATTCACCTATTTCAGAGGTCTACTAACCGCAGATGGTAACACTGAAAGAGACATGCAAATGAAAACTGGACGTACATCACAAGCATTTGGAACAGTTGCCAAGATATGGAGAAGCAGGGAAATAACAAAGAAAACTAAAGCAAGAATATACGAGATGATTATATGCCCCATTTTTCTATATGCATCAGGATGCTGGACTATGAGAAAGCAAGGCGAAAAAGAATCCTCACAAAAGAAATGAGCTGGCTACAGAAAATTGCTGGAATCTCACGACTACAAACAAATAAGAAATTATGAAATATGACTATTATTTATTATGCAGATGACTCTATTAGACAGTCACTCAGGAAAAGACTCTGATTGTCTGATCATGTGAAAAGAATGCCAACTGACTGAATCCCACACAATGCATTACATGCAAGATGTGAAGGAGAGAAAAGCAAAGGAAGACCACGACTACGATGGATAGACAACATAAACTAGGACATAACAAGACTTGGACTACACAAGAGAACAGCACTTAATATGATAAAAGACCAAAAAGACAGACCGTCATCAGGGACTGATAAAGATGATGATGAAACACCTCTCCAGGTGTTTCAGGTGTTCAGACAACACAATAAGGAGTATCTCTCAGCCAAGACCATCCAGCAAAATCCATCAACAAGTCAATCATGATCAATTCTGATTGCAGCCTGCAGAATTTTTAACCCTCATTCATATAGAGATTCAGGCATCTGAATGCCTCTTCCACCATAAGTTGTTACCTAGAAAGATGACTGACAAGCAGAGAAATAAAGGCACCAATGTGCAGTTTCTGTGGACACCAACCCCCCAGGGCTTACCCAGTAAGAAACCTACTGAAATCCAATATTATTATTCAGTAATAAATCACCACTCCAAATTTAGCTAAAACTAAAAGCAAAATTTTAATAACATTCTTTTATCAAGTTAGTTCTCTAATCAGAGGAAGCATATGGAAAAAACACTTTCATCCAGCATCAGTGTATTTGCTGGAGTGAAGAAAAAATTTTATGGGACCTGTTTAAAAATGTTCTATAAAAATAAACTAATCTAAAATTCATTAACAATTTTGTTGACACTGCTTCTGCTTCAGCTTATTATAATTTTCAATGGCTGAAATTCATCATGCAAGTGTTGCAATTAGGCAAATTTTAAGCAGCTAATAAAGCTGGGTTACCCGAAGAACAGAATCTTTTAAAACAGCAGAAATCTTACACTGGTCGATGGAATATGTTATGGTTAGTTTCAAATGATTGTTCTAGAGTATAAAATAAGCAAAGCCTATCAAGATGTGTCACACAACTCATTGTAGACATAAAAATGTAAATGGACACCTATATATAGCATCACTTCGAGAAAGCTCTTCAGCAGTACTCAATTTTTGTAAGAGTAAAAAGTAACCTGGTGACTTTTTACTTAGCTTAAAGCAAATGATTAATTAATTTCTAACTGA
Source organism: Norana najaformis (assembly GCA_964023275.1). Classification (NCBI taxonomy): domain Eukaryota; kingdom Metazoa; phylum Annelida; class Clitellata; order Crassiclitellata; family Hormogastridae; genus Norana; species Norana najaformis. The sequence continues at coordinate 24,349,966 of OZ029917.1, forward strand.
ACAATTATAACACACAAAATGAAAAATCATATGCATACAAATGGACCAATACACAGCCATAGACCTGTCCATAGATGGCTTTTGACTCCTAAGTAATCTCAGTCTGTAAGGTAAAGATATGGCTTTGAATTTCTTCATTTATTTTTAGCACCCTTTACATGCAAAAAATCAGTAAATCTGGATCTGAATGAATGCCTGCAAAGAAGCTGATTCTCTCAACTTAGTTTTCTTGGCCCCAAAAGAGTTTAAAGTAACAATTATCATCATGCTCTGCAATCCAAGTGCCATGAATAGCATGAAAACCCTCTTTCAATATGCCCTTTTTAGTCTTGGATAATCTCTTTCAAGCCTAGCTATGTGGAAAATGTTGCGGTGCTATAACATATCAGGTCTTCTTTTATGTGCAACCCAAAGCCTAAAGGTTCCAAATCAGTTTACTGGTTTTACTTGTGTGACTCTCAATTGGCCACATGGCTTTTTCCAGTCCAAAAGAACCTTGATTGTCAAGAATCAGAAACATCAGTTGCCCCTATTCTAAGAAAAGAGGGAAATGCATCAACCCAAAAAGTAAGAACACAATCATGTAATAAGAAGATAATTCCAATAGTGCCCCGAAATACACGAGTATAGGTAATGTGAACTTGAGATATCATAGTCAAATAAAAAACACAGACAGAAGATGAACCTCAGATGATAGCTTACATTGCTATAATGTGCAACTAGCTAATTATCACCTAGAGAATGTGAAGATGCTCATGTGTGCTTTGCATAATTATTGTTTCAACAGAGAAATTATCACTCAATTGAAAAAAATAACTGACATTAGATAGCATTTAAAAATGTATGATACCATGCTGGATGTGCAGTCTTCAAGACAGACAGTAGCATTCTTCCAGACAGTTCCATCTGCCACTGAGTCAGCAGCACACACGGTTCCTCGATGAGATGGGCAGAAGTACAGACCATCCTTCTTCAGTCGACCAAGTTTTACCAGCTTCAAGCAACAGTCTCGTAGCTCCTTTCTGAGATTTAAGTTACTGGCCACCTCTAACACATATTTTCTTTTCAGCTGACTCTCGAGCACTTCAAGCGAGCATCGCTCAAGCCCGCCTACAACTGAAACAATTACGTCAAGAAATTCACGACTTGGTAGAACGTGAAGCACTGGAAGCGAGTTCTTTGGCGATTTGACTGTGCTAGCAGGAAGAAGTTTGTATGAACAGAGATCATTGGTTACCACTTTAAGAATGTGACCATCTTTAGCTGCCTTTTCCAGTTCAAGGGTGACAGCAGCCAAACTCAGATCAGGATCCAGCTGACGTAGGACACGGTGTATCCTCTCAATGCTAGGTCTCTGCTTCTGCAGTCGGACCTTTTCAATGGCACTGAGTAGGCGGGTCGACATTCCACAGCCAGATTCCAGTAACTGCTTCTCAGTCGGCATTTCTCGGTAATGCTTTCACATTGGCTATAAAAACAATAAATGTAACTGTTACACATTTTTATAAAACTGGACACATACCTCCCAGAGATGATAATGGGAATGATTTTAACATACTAAACAAATGCTTCACTTTCCTATTTATGCTTACATGCTGTGCCTGTAGTGTTACAATACAACTAAACTAGAAATGCCTTGCAGTGCTGTCCTTGGAAGTTATATCAAGTACCATATTTTAATGAGTTTATGTTACAATGAGGTTGTGTTCTACAGCTGAATTAAATTTGGGATACATGTGGTATATCTGAATTAGCATTTTTATGATGCATCATATAGTAAGGAGTTTCCCATGTACGTTTTTGTTTTATATGGTCAAAAAGAAAGTTGGTACAATTTAAAGCATTTGATCATGGCAGGTGAAAAACCACACTTGTAGATAGAGAATGTAGAAAAACGATGTCGTAAGACGGGCAGATGAGCAAACATCGGTGCATTCGAAATTAAAATGTCGCAGAAATCCTAACCCCTTAACGCAAAAACCGCTTACCGATTGCTTTAAATATAAATTGCGACTTGCATCCATGGTGGGTCGCGTTACAGACAGCTGTACCACGAACGACATCCACTATTTGTCTCACTTGGCGCTACAAAAATGTCAGCCAATTGCCTCAGCGTATCACCAATAAGTGATGCGCCAATTTTGAAAGCTCTTGCAAAAGCTACATTTAAACCAAGTGCGATCGATTTACCGAAAAAGTTTAGCTTCTTACAACACACCGATAAGATTTTTACACTGTCAACAAAATATTAGAAGAAAAACATTCTACGACAATTGCAAATTAATGCATTCACTTTTTCAGCCATTAATAATCAACAACCAACATGGCGGGTGCGTATGGAAAGCCGTTGGCCCTGTTGTTAATAGGTTTAACAAACAAAAATATAACATACATTTATTCACTACATAATTAGGAAATACAGAAACAAAAAAATAAGTACCGACAAATGTAAAATTTCCAGACATAAATTATCAATTCTATGGTGCAACATAGTTATATCAATACCGTAATCGCGACTAAGTAATAAAAAAATTCAGCATTCTAACAGAGATTACATATCTTCTGAACCACTTAAAACCCTAGTTATGCTGTTATGTGTAGTCATTAATTAAGAACACCGTTTTTATAGCTACCGTACAGTAAAAGACCACAAAGTTTTTTTAAGTTTTCATTTTTCTTCTTTCCGATTATTTTTCATTTATTTTAATTAATACAACTTTAACAAAGGTTTTTAGTTGTTCCGAAGGCAAGTAATCTGTTTTAGGACTACTGCCAAATCAAAACTGACGCTATGTAAGCTTATGTAGGCTTTTACTAAACTTGTATGGCGTCTTTTAAGTAACTCACAAAGGCGCTGCAGCAAGCTACCTGATGATTTATAAAGAGGAATGTCTTGAGACGGGCAGAAAATGTTCCCTGAACTGTTGAGCAGGCAAGGGATCGGATGTCTGGTGGAAGAGTGTTCCAGGGAGACTGCCCCACAGTTGAGAAGGCACGGCCCGCCCGAGCCTTCGTGCGAGAACGCGGTTCAATGAGATGACCAAGTGTCGCCGCTCGCAGTCTCTGTCGACCAGGTTGATCAGCAACCGGCGTGATGAGCTCAATGATCGATGACCTGACCTTGATGAATATTTTGAACTGTACCCTCTTCTCAACTGGAAGGCAATGTGGGATGTCACGTATGCAGATAGAAATATGCGAGAATCTGGACGTACCAGCAACGAGCCGAGCAGCGCAGCTGAGGACAGATTAGACCTGACGGATGCGGAATTTAGGCAGGCCGACCAGGAAGGAGTTGCAGTAGTCCAGTCGCGTCATGATGAAGAAATGTACGAGCGTGGCAGCCGCGCTATAGGATAGGTTTCGACGTATAGCCCCTATCTGACGCAGTTCATAGTAGCAAGTCCGGCAGAGTGAGTAACATGACCCGCCATCGACAGCTCTTCGTCCAACAAAACACCCAGATCACGAACCATTCGCAGCGAGACCCAGTTCGAAGACGCTGCCAGATTCATATCTCGATCCAGGTTCCGAATCTTGCGCCGAGAGCCGAACCAGATGAACTATGTTTTCGCCGGGTTCATCCGAAGCCGGTTTGCGGACATCCAATTCTGTATATTGGTAACCACCGTCTGAACCCTCGAGGCACAGGCTGAGGTGTCAGATGGATGGCAAGTCGCATATATCTGCACATCATCGGCGTATTGATGAACCATCGCTCCAAGAGCTGTGAAGACTCGGGTTATATCGGCAGTGTAGAGTATGTAGAGGAGTGGCCCGAGAACCGATCTCTGTGGCAACCCACAGAGAACCGGAATCCAGCTCGTTGCGTTTTCCCGACCTCAACCCTCCCCCCGTCAAAAAATCAATTCGCATCCATTCTAGTGGCCGGCCCGCAAGCCATGCGAGGTGAATCTGATGATCCACAGTGTCAAATGCTGCGCTGACATCAAGGAGAGCAAGCAGCGTGACCATCCCTGCGTCGATTGCGTCATAGATGTCGGAGACAAGTCGAAGGACCACCGTCTCAGTCGAGTGGTCCTTCCTAAAACCGAACTGACGCGTTGGCATGAGTTCACTTGAGTCCAGATTTGAAAAAATCTCTCAATGATGACAAAGGGGCAGTGGAATGGCAAACATATATGTTCTAATACCATTCTCGAACCACAAATATTTCTTCACTTTTTAAGCAAATATGGACCTATATATATATGATAAATCGCCTCTGGGTGGATTCGAACTACTCACCTATCGGTTAGCAGCTGAACGCTTTAAATGGTTGCGCCACATGGGCAGATTCACGTTTTCTGCCGGAAACGCGGAAAATCGCGTAATTGTAGCTGAGCATTCTCACATCACCATTTAGGCGGGTTAGATGTAATGTACACGTCTTCTGTAGCGACCGTATGGCCCCAATCCTGCTCATTTTCAATGAATTTATCAGGTGAGGTCATTCACCACCGCTGCCCGTTTGAATGGGCGCCACGCCATTTAAGGTCCCCGTGCGTAGACCGTGCTAGCCCGAAATTCAAATCTCTGAAATGAACCACGTTCGGTACTCGAACCGGCATCCTCACATACAGAGGCGCCTTGACTGACGTATGCTTTAACCGATGTAGCTAACTGGGCGGGTTGTGTTTTATTCGATTCTGCAAAATCAAAAGCATAATAAAGTAGGCAATTTACCAGTTCAATTGTCAGCGCGCAATGGAAGAATACAAAAAGGCTATTTATTACACAAATCGAAAATCAGTGTTAGCTGCATTTGCGGCCTAAGAAAATCTTAAAAGTTTAAAAACTCAATTCAATTTTCAGACCAGTTTGATTAATAAACCTTTCACCAAACTAAATTGGTTATTGCCCAGTAAACCAGGCTATACATCATTCTGATTTTAACTGATGTGGCTGCATGTAAATATTAGGTCGACGTCTAAACAGCACTTCTATTTCACGTATTCAGACACACTGCCGCAAGCCAGTAGACCTACATTGTGTTGCAGTAGCCGCAATTAAGCCCTACATGCCAAACTGATGTGTGCTTGTTTAGAAGCCAGTTAGGTCAGTGGTGGCCAACCTTTTGCACATGATGTGCCGCAAAATTTCCTGCTTACTCTCTGCATGCCATGACATACAAGAGTCTTTGCGACCTGTTCAGAAGTCAAAATAGGCGCTTGTACAAGCGACCAATTTAAACAACGGCGTCACGCATTATGCTTTTCATAAATTCAAGCAAAGTAAAAATAATTCACACTGTAATTGTAACTTAAATACAAAACAGCGCTCTAAAAGCTAACACTGACTATAGGTAAAAGTCTAACTTAAAAAACCCAGCTTAGTTTTTGGAAAATTTCAAGGTCCTGTGGCGAGTCGAGAACCGTCTCCATGGCAACGGCAGTCGGGAACCGTCTTCATGGCAAAGGAAAAGTCGGGAACCCTCTCCATGGCAACGGAACAGTCGGGAACCCTCTCCATGGCAACGGAACAGTCGGGAACCCTCTCCATGGCAACGGAACAGTCGGGAACCCTCTCCATGGCAACGGAACAGTCGGGAACCCTCTCCATGGCAACGGAACAGTCGGGAACCGTCTCCATGGCAACGGAACAGTCGAGAACCGCCTCCATGGCAAAGGAACAGTCGAGAACCGCCTCCATGGCAACGGAACAGGCGGGAACCGTCTCCATGGCAACGGTAGTTGAGAACCGCCTCCATGGCAACGGAACAGTCGGGAACCGTCTCCATGGCAACGGAACAGGCGGGAACCGTCTCCATGGCAACGGAACAGTTGAGAACCGCCTCCATGGCAACGGAACAGTCGAGAACCGTCTTCATGGCAAAGGAACAGTCGGGAACCGTCTCCATGGCAAAGGAATAGTCGGGAACCGTCTCCATGGCAACGGAACACTCGCAACAATCTCCATGGCAACGGTTCCCCAGCGGGAAAGTTGGGAACTGTTCCCTTGGTAACGGTTCCTAGGGAACGAATATAAAGATGCATTCGGAGCGGTCGGGGAGTCGTCGAGTCGGTCGGTCTGTCGTCGAGCGGTTGTCTGTCGTCTTCGGGATTACTTGGATTACTTACGTCGTCGTGGATTACTTTCGTTGTCAAGCTCTCGTTCGGTAGATTACTTTCGTCGGAGTGACACTATAGTTAAGTGTTTGGTTGAAATAAAAGTTGGAAAGAGTTACAACGCTGGTGTCGATTTCTTCTTCTTCCTCTTCTTTGAGAAAAGCTCTAGGTAGACCACCAGAGTCGAACCCCGCACAAGCCTATAGAAGTAGCTCGGATCGTCACAGTCCTCCGTGTACTCGTCATAGGCCTGGCGTGCCACAAATGACACGCGTGCCGCAGGTTGGCGACCACTGAGTTAGGTTTAGCAGCTACGTATACGTCTAAAAAGCACCTCTGTTTGACGAGTTTTTTGGTTTTACTGGCCCTGCTTCCTGGAATTACTTACCTGCCGACCTTCGACGGGAACTTCTCTCCCTCTCCCCTCCCTCTTCCGTAAGACCGTGTTATTTCCCAATTCTGGGATGGGCCGGGAGCGCCTCTGAAGAGGAATCAGGATAGGATCTGCGGAAGAGGAGCGTTTTGGAGCGTTTTCGCATCTACCTGCCAGGCAAACCTTCCATATGAGCAAAAGTGTAGGGCACTCAGTCTGTTTCCAGACCCCATCCCACGGCCAGCCTTTGCCATTCGACGTTGAATGCCAGGAACCAACTCCGGGTTGAAAGCCATGAACGGTTGGTCACTGGAGCTGTAGAATGTTCTAGCTGATGCAGAAAACCCCGGTTTTGGTTGCGTATGATTATGATACATACATATATATGCAAACAAATAAATACACACATTGCCCAATATATACATACATATATAGGCTATTTGTATGTCCATACATATAAAGTACAAATGAAATATTCATACGTTGTTTATAGAACTGTTTTGATTATGATTTTAATATTTTATAGGCCTAATATGTATTTCTTTATTATTAGGCCTAATCATTTAGGCCTACTATTGATCATGTTTTATTACTTTTACTGCTTATTTAAAATCCACTGACGCGCTAAAGACCTGACAATAATTAATTATGATCATATGATCATTTATGATCGATAACTATTCATGGTCATATGCAACCAAAAAGGCAAAGATACTCTGGCAAGACTGGGTCAGAATCGATTCAAATGACCAGATCAGTGAGGGGTCCAGGAAACGCGGACCGCTACCGAGCATAATATTTGAAAATGCCACTCCTTCACGCTCTTGGTGTAGGCTGGAGGATAATCAAATAACAGAGGACTTAGGAACTGTTTCGTGATAGAACCTAGATCTCAGTATTTCGTCAGCATACACAAAAAATAAGGCGTAGGGACAAGATTAGAGCCAATAAAAACATCATCGGCGAGATACGGTTGGCCAGGTTCGGTTGAAACGGTTTCGTGTAACAATCCAAAGCATGACAGTTTGGCAAACATGTTGGGTAACGCTTGGAACTATCCAGAGCGACGGGCTTGTTTTCGCTTTAGAATTTAAGGCCATTGTACTGAAAGAAAGATTGTTTGTGAGTCCTGCGCCGCCAAAGGGTCGCCGGCGAACACAAATCTCCTTTCAGTATCTTGGTGGCGAACGGTACTATTGATAAATGGCTTTATCTTCGAGAGTCTTTAGGCTTTTCACAGCACGCGGGTTCGTGAATGGATCTGTCCGACCGTAACGAGACGTAACGACGAGTATTTCTTTCACACGTATATTACAAGTATGTACAACGTATATACAACAACTTCAGCAAAATCAGAGTCCTTTGATTCGCATCGGCCTGTTTATCTAGCGTGGTCCGTTTAAGAGATGCAGTTTTGTTATTTTTTTTCTTCTGCTCTCCGGAACCTAATGCCTCTTCGACCGTTACTTAGCGAATGCCCTCTTCGCTCGGCACCCTTGCTTAATTAACTTTCCCCTCCGTCTCTCAATCATCCAACTTCTACCTTTCGCCATCCGATCAGCGTCCCTCTGTTCCGCCTCTCTCTTTCTCTTTCTCTCTCTCTGTCTGTCTGTCTGTCTTTCTCTCTCCCTCTCGTTTACCTCCACCTATCAATCACGGGCGTCCTATCCGCCTCGCATTAATAATGGCTTCGCCTAACTGTTCCCCCAGTGTTCCGTACAAATTAATTACACAAACACATAAGATAAATTATCGTTGGACCCATATCTGACCACTAGTGGCTCCATACGGGCCCGCGTTGGTATAATGAAAGTGGCTGTCTGTGGTAACCCACACTTAAAATACTCTCACTCGCCACTGATTTGGATGGAATTCCCAGCTACGACCTAGAGACCTAGGCCACATTTGGAAATTTCTATTGGTGGTGGCCCAGCACTGGAATAGATTGCCGTCTACTGGCCCAGCTTCACGACGCCATAACTTCTATAGTAGGCCCGAGTATGCTACTTGCTCTAGTCTAGCGCAGAAATGAGACGTTACTATTATTTTTCAGTGGCGGAACACGTCGTAGGCGCCTACATCTTCGATAACAGTCGACATCAAAACTTTGTAAACATGTTACGCAATTCTCTGTGAACAAAACATAATATCCTTAAGATAAACTACTATTTTGATCTATATTAATTCTTTGTATACACACTTTTCGATTGTTTCGGTTACATTTCTTCGGTTTTTTGCAATTTTTGGTGTTTTGAATAGGTAAACTTACCGACGTTGGTGTCGATTTCGGCTTTTCTAACTACCTGGTAACGGTTTAGTTCGGTTAAAACCACCCAACACTAGTTTTAGCTTCAATAATTCCGTTGCGACCCTCGTTGAAACCGGGGTTTGGGAAGGGGTGGGCAAGCTCACTGGAATGGCGTGTCTCCTAAACTCAAATGGGCCGGATTGCCCATCCATGGGCCCACTTGCCTCTTCCCCTTACAAATGATTTCTTGTATGAAACAGACTTATTACGTAAGAAAGAACCCGAAGATTACCCGGTTCTTTTGTCAGCGGTGCTCAGATACGCATAATTAAATGCAGTAGGGCCTACCTCAAAGTATAACAACCATAGATAAAAGACACTAAAGAGAGTACTTCCGCTATTAAACAGCAATGCAATTCAACCTTTATTATAGCGCAGGAAACTGGTGTGAATGGGATAAGAAATTTTGTAGTGCTCGATATGTTCCTGGTTCAAGAGACTGCAGTAGGCCAGGACAGTAATAAGCAACATGTGGACATCGGAAAAAGTCTGATCAAATTGTGGCCTGCTGCTAAGCTATTTAGCGCCTCTGATAAATTATTATGAAAACGCGTCAGCATTCCGCGTTGTGTGCATGCGTTCAATTAGGCACACGGCGCGCGCTGCTGAATCATCTCACAGAGCGTACATTCTACATGCACGTCGAAAGTGCACGATATAATGCAACTGAATGTACACAAATGGGATAAATAGACTGTCCTATTCTTTAGTTAGTGCGCTAGTTCATTCGTTCTATCATTCATTTTGGCATTCATCATTCATTCATTCGTTCGTTCGTTCATGTGTGCTTGCGTTTGTGCATTCAGTACGGTTGAATCTTCTGCATGGGCTTTGATTCGAATCTCACCAATTCTGCGCACACAGTCTACAGCATAGAGTCCGTGGGCCTATTCGTCAGCATGCAGACTGCGCAGTTACTGGAGGTGGACCTAACCTTAAAAATACCTTAATCGAGAGCACTACTGACCTACGTAGCCTATTTCGTGAGCTTATTACTTCATACTTCACCAGTTGCCCCTGATTTAGCCTTACTTGTACGTGGCCTGCGTGATTTTATTTACGATTCATTGATTCCGACATACGAAACCCAACATGCAGAACGTTCATACGAAACGTCTTTAGTGGACACACACACACACGCGCGCGCACACACACACACACACACCAAAGGCAAGCCCTTGCTACATTAACAACGTGTCCTTTATTATTATGTACGTATATCATATGTGCAGTTCATACATTGAGGTCGATCGAGTGATGAGCCCCACGGCACGCGAGCTGATGCCTTTTGTGCCTTGGACCGGTGCTATGGAAACGGCAACAGACTGCCTGACGGTGCGAAGCAACAAGCGGTCATATTATCCAAGCGTCGACGGGATCTGTATCGATGGTCGATCCCTCGCGTGTCTGCTCCCGCCCAACGGCTCCTTCCCTCCGCTCCATCGTTCTTCCTTGCGTCTGTCGATGGGGACAGGAGCAGCGCGTGCCAGCGGCCGCCCTCGGCAGAGATAGACCTGCAAGGTTCGGTTACGGCGCCTGAGGAGCTGCAGCCTCTTCTATCCTGCCGACCAGCAGAGTACAGGCCGGGCAAAGGTAGAGGCGCCGCACGCGCGGCTTGCAAAGATGCACGATCGGGGTATTTAAAGGTGGCTGTGGCGCGCCATGATTCGAGAATGGATACGATTTTAAAAGCACTGGAGACTGCGAAGGACGTTATTTCAAGCGATAGGTCAGTCGGGGGTTTTTGCGATGACAACAGTCTCAGAGGATAATCATGAGACTGCTATGAAGGACGTCATTTGCTTCAAAGGATGTAGTCATTCGTTCCGAGGAAACAATTTCAACGGATGTGACTTTATGCGACGTATCGCTGCCAACCGTTCAAGCGACATTTAAAGGAATGCGCTGGCAGCATTAACTTTAGGATGGTTGGCTTGAGTCTACATCTATATGTTCACGTAAAAGGCGTTTAGCAGCATAATTTCATACGAGTATTTTCAAAATATTATGAATTTGGAAACGTTTTGAAATATCTGATCTCATGTCGAAGGCTAGTCTTTAGACGAGCTGTTTCAAGGAGTATGCTTAAATGGTAGTAACGTGACATAGGCCTCTGCCAAACATAAATCAAGTTACATGTACTTCAGAGGATACGGGCCTAACTAATTTGTGCGCCACCAACGTTATGTAGTTCATAATCAGTAGAAACACCACGTGGACAAATCAAAGTACCTCACACACGCCGCCTGCGTTTTTGTGAGGTACTTAAAAGGCGCTATAGTAAGTATCTAGATACTAGTATATATATACATGGATGAAAGTTGAGCACGAATAGTCTAGATGATATAACTTCAGCGGGCATGGTATACTATCCCACCTATATACATATACTGTGATGATATTTTACCTGCATTTGAAAGGCCGGGCTACTAATATAGCCTTAGTGTAAAAAACAAAGATGTCACGATGTATGTATGCACAAATGCAATATCTGAGACGGGAGATAGTGCAGCACAAAGTTACATTTAATGATTTCACTCGTGACTAAGCCTCTACTTCACGGATTAATAACTCGAAGGAAGACTACTTCATACCACACGGTAAGTCTGTAGGCTCAGTGAGTATAGCTTAATTTGCCGGATTTGGCATCGGATCTATTCAACAGATTGCGTGCATGTTATTCTGTATACGATAATCACATTAATTCCATGAGCAACAACGCATAGACAAGCTATGCTATCGGATGCCACATCTAATCAGAATGCAAGAGCAGCTGAAGGATGATTTTACCATGGCGTCATTGAAGTGATCGGAATAAAAATGGTATCTAACGCGGAGCGCGCGACCTCTAACCAGTCCGTGGAAGAGTCGAGTCGGACTTCCGGCTCTGCGGACGACTGCCTCCGGGACCGACATTGGTACGCCTTCCTCTGTTCGAGTCTGATCACGTTTTTCACTGGCCTCCTGCTTGTCCTCAGCTGGAGGATACTCAGCTGGTTGCTCTGCCAGCAGAAGACCACAAGGAGTGGCCCCAGCCCGGGAGGCGATCTCGGAAAGCGGGACAAAGACACATATGCCAAGACGGGGGCTCGTAACCCTGACGATCCTAACCCTGAGGTCGGGTGGATGACGGAGGCGAAAGACTGGGCTGGTGAACTCATATCAGGACAAACTACAACCGGACGAATCCTGGTAAGTTGCTTTTACTTTACTTCCTTTTTATATGATTACGGTATGCAATTTTATTGTTGTATTCATTGAGCGCCATAAAAGGTTTCTCATAGCAACGCGGATGTAGTAGTCCAGAAGAAGGCCTTTGGCGTAAATCTGCCCTTTAGGGCGAAAAATGGCGACAACATTTTGCATGAAGGAATCGTTGCTCTTGCAAGGACTTCAGGTTTCTCAGCTGATAAGAGCCTTGGCGTAACATTAATTTGCACAGATAACATTAGCCCCAGAAGAAGATCTGTACACGTAGTGTACACCTGTACTGTGGTGTAAACATAGATTTACGATACTTTCAAAATAGATTTTAGGACGAAGAGGAGAAGGATGTCTAGTCATTGTCCTTGCCATAAACATCATTATATCATGAACTTTTCTGTCTGTTGAATTGTACGAATTGCGCCGCTATATTCGGTTCATGTTGTCCTTATTGAAGCCGATATAGAGCTAAATGTATTAAGAGAGCAGCTTTTCGTCTCTGTGGCCTGGGTTCGAATCCCCGACTCGTCATATGGAATCGACAGTTGATCGCAATGTCTAACTGCAGGTAACCTCGAAAGTCATCACCTCCAATATGAATGTTTTCCTAAATCCAGTGCGCAAATCACTTAAATCAACACGGTCTAACGTACAGTTTTCCGTTCGAAGCAATCAGGGATTTTGTCTTAGGCCTAAATAATGCTTACCTAAATAAGCAACCGCCCATTGACTCTAGAAGTAGTAGGCCTAATTACCGTCAGATAGATAAAAGTTACTGTTCTCTGGCAGTTGTTGGGATATCTTGAAACAATGCGATGTCTCTCATGCATGTATAGGCACATATAGCACCTTTAAGCAATTTCTGGAGGGAATTTACAAATTTAAATTGCATTTAGTCGTGATTATGTAATACACGTTTAAGTTGCACAACATATAGTTATCTTGCATCACGTAAATTAATTGGGCTGTACGAGCGCTTGTAGACTCTTCTCTCCATACTTGTCTCTACGTGTATGCGTGGCTGTTGTTTACAAGGGCATCCTCACCCTTCTTCACTCCATCAGATAGGGCCTATTCGAATCGAAGCTGATTATTACAACAGTCCTCATGCAAACCTCCACCAAAGGTTGTCATAATGTTGAATTGCAGCTGCTGAGTTTATTCTTCCGTCAGGAGAGATGGACCTTTCCAGGATAGTTAAAGGACGACATAAAAGACTGACGGATAATTATACAAGGACCGTCGCCTCGCCTTATTTAAATTTAACTTGCGGTTCGGTTAAATTGCATAACAAGCGCCATAGATGTGCATACGTTAGAATAAGATATTTGTCCATGCGCTCACGTCAGCTTCAAGTCTAATGTAAAAGATCATAGGTCAGTAGGGCAACATGTAAGCAGGCATGATCGGCTGCATACCGTATATTATTATATCGTGTGCTGAAGAAGCAGTGGAATGGTATGACTGGACGTCGAAGGCTGTTGCCTCCTTCTCTCACCTGACTCTGTGGCGCCGGCCCACGTAAAGCGCCGTTCACCCGTATTTCTTTCCTCGCCTTTCCCTGCACACACGAGGCAGGCAGACGAGAAGGAGGGAAAAGGAGCAGAAGCAGGATAAAGAGGACGACGAGGAAGGCAAGACGAACGAAAAATAAGGAAGATCAAGAAGAGGAGATTGGGGAACGTACACGTCAAAAAAAACCCGGAGCATTCGGCAACATGAAGGGGAGAGCAATAAAACTGACAGAAAAGGGAGAAACACAGGAGGGAAGAGGGAAGTGGGAGGCGGCAGGAGGGAAGGCGTCAGAATTAGGTATTACGATCAGTGGCAAAAAAGGGAATAGAAAGAGGAAGATGAGGACGAGAAAGGAAGGCTACATGCGGAGGATTTATGTCATAAAATTGGACGCCTTTCATTCTCGACGTTTTCTCCTGATACATCCTACGCTGTTTATGCGGCCATGCTCAAACAAATGAGCCGCTCTCTGCTTCCTTAGAATACACGATCTCTTCTTCAAGTCTATTTAGAGGCTGTTTAGGGGTCACTCTTTAAAGAAAGAGGGGACACGGAGGGTGACCCAATCCGCATTTATCCGCGGTTGGCTCACCCTTCCTGTCCCCTCTTTCAGACAAATGCGGATCGGCGAAGGGGCTTATGTCCAATGCTGACGTCCACATCTAAATTTGATACATTTTAGTAGGCCCGTACAGCACGTGGCTTAAATACCGACGTCAGTCGGGCAGTAGACAGTCTATACTGCGTTGGCTCTAATTAGAGTCCCATTGTCGCATGGAAGCGTCACAAAGTACCTCACCCTGTAGCACAATTAGCCCCACAAGATCAACAGACACAGGCAGATCTGTGTAACATAGTATCAAAATTCAGACCTCAATATTCCGTTGGAGCGCCGTCGTCCGCAAATGGGAAGGGAAGGGAAACCGCAAATGTGGATAAAAGCGGACAAGGGGATGGAGGGATCTAAGGAAGGTTATTTTATGGAAAACCCCACATTTAGAATTATTAGGGGCAATGGCCTAGCGGTGAGCGGCTAATGGACGGTCAACTGAGAGGTCGGAAATTCTAATTCTTCCCGGGACAGAAAAATTTTTCAAGATTTTTGATTGCGGGCTCCATTGCGAACTGAAAACATCGACTGTACTTCGTGGTTGGGAAGAACAAAACAATTTAAAATAATTTGTGATGCCCTATTTCAATGAATATATCAACGTTCTACAATTAGTTATATAAGCCTAAATAAATAATACACATACATATATACATACATACATACATACATAAACACTTACATACGTACGTACGTAAGTACATACATGCACATATATACGCATAAACACACACACACACACACACACACACACATATATATATATATATATGCATATACATATACGCGCATACTGTATACTAATGACGCATATAAACGTACATGAATAGTTATATAGGCCTGCACTGTATGAAAAGTAGAGGCGGATAATTTGTTTACGTGTCAGACACTCCTCAAAAGCGTCGTCCCTTGGCTTGGAAGATATTTGAACCAAAGCGCAGAAACGACCACATCACACCTTTTAGCCTGCAAACTTGCGCTGGTAGACAGGTACTGAAAACTGAGAGATGGCGGGCTGGGTTGGCTCATCATAGTCGGTTGTTTCACAGATCACCTATCTATTTGCTAACTGCGCTGAACGTTGCTTAAAGCCACTATCCACACAAACGTCGTATCTAAAGCTTTAATCCGCCATGCAACCGAAAAGTATGGGAAAGGGAGGATGGAGGAGAACATAGGAAACGATGAGTCAACAATTCGCATAATTACGAATAGGAAAAGGGATTGAAAGGGGAAAACAATGCTTATTGTTAATAATTCCAATAAGAGGATTCATGTGATAAAGCAGACACTGGTATACATAGGCCTATACATTAATGATACTGTGCGTGTGTGACCGTCTCTACGTGAAACCATTAACGCATATAAACATTTGGATGAAACGAGACACAGAGACAGATAGCTAGGCAGATCTGTGTAATCTATGTTTATAGGCAAATAGACAAACAGATCGGCTGGCTGGCTGCCTGCCTGCATGCCTAATTGGTTGGCTGGCTGAAAGGGTATATAGACAGACTGACAGACTGGCAGACTGCTTGACTAACTGACTGAAACACAGGATAGACAGGCATACAAAAAAAATGTACATAGATACATACATGTATACTTGTTAATACTCACTCACTCATACATACAGAGAGACAAGCAGGCAGGCAGGCAGTGAATGGACGGGCCAACGAACAAAATGATAGGCATGCAGGCAAGGACGAGTATGCGCACACGAACGCACGCATATAAGTACAGGAAGATGGAAACATCCGGAACTGGAAGCTTTCAAGCAATTCCTGGCCTAATACTGGATTCTGGGGTTTATCTCAGTTCGAATCGTCCTTAATTTCCAGTTCAGTTGTGCAGAGTAATATCGAATTGTGGTCTTCTGTTGGACAATGCCTTTCGTTTTTATCTCCATAGAGCAACTTGTAGTTTACAACCTCTGTACCTGCCGCTCTGTTTGATGGAACGGTCTGTCTGATCTGGAGACTGCTATCGTTTATTTAGTATCGAACGCCTGAGTACTTAGCCATTAGCCAAAGGCTGAGCTGAGGTCGCAATAAATCGACCGCTGAGCACGGTGCATGAACGTGCTTATGATCGGCCGAAGGATTATATAACACGCTGAGACACCGGATGGGACCACAGAACATTTACAACGTGCAAATATTTGCCATGAGAAACCGGATGCACGAGTTCTTAATATGGCGTCTATCGATGTGCTCAGTACAGTCTGTATCTGGGTCCTAGTGGCTAGTAAACTACACGAGAATGTGATAATTTCTATGCAGCTGGTTACAAGCGAGACTATGGGCAGTCTAGACCGTTTTCTGATGACCTTGTTCTGTAAATAGGCTAGTCACTCGTTCAGTCCATCAGTTGAAGACAAGTAGAAGAACTGTAAGAACTGTAAATTGAGCATCATGAGCAAAAATAGGTGTCTTTACCAACCCTTTCCTTTTTGACTAATTTAAAGTCAATCGGTTCAAAGGTTTTGGATTTGCAGAAGGTCCAAAACCCAATTTCTTAAGCTAAATGCATATCTCCGCTAAAGCTTCTTATGAGAATCAGATTAGACCACTGCAGTATTAAACAGTTCTCTATATTTAAACTAATTCTTTCACTGTTAAGTAGCAACATTAGGTCTATAGCTGTCAAACAGTGATTGTTCATACCGTTTGTCAGATCTATGCTTTAACTATTCAAATAAAGAACAAGTGTTGTCACCCTACCCTTATCCATGAAGCACATAATAACATTACGAACAGAGAGAAGGACAGATTCTGTTGAATGAAACTTATGATAGGCCTATACAGACTGTAATGGGGAGATTAGCGAGTTGGAAAATAGGCGAGTTTGCTTACGATTCACAACAACCCGTTCAAGAACCGTGGATACAAAATTCAAAGAGGGGTCTGTAATTACACAGGTGGTCAGGGTCGAAAGGTTTCTTTACCAGTTGATGAACTACGGCATGAGCAAAAGCAGATGGCAAGGATCCTTCTTGCAATGAGAAATTGATAATTCATGATAATGGCTGGACCTAGGACATCAAAAACTATTTCAGAAAGTTTTAGGAATGGTGTCACCGAAACGGCTTTTATCAGATGAAGAAAAGAAGAGTTTGCGAACCTGCGCAAGATTTGTTGCCTGAAAAATTCTAATAGGTGAATAACTAGGATGAAGAAATTTATCACAACCTGAGTAACCAATCGGTTGCGCTATATGAAATTAAAATTAAGCTATGCATCCCTAAAGGAACGGTTGACCGGATGTTGGATTGCGATTGACATGTTAACGTTATTACTGAAGTACATTACTATGAAAGAGACATGTAATAGATGAAGAAGTGAACGACAACGCTACCTAAGAAGTATTTTCGATTTCCGTTTAAGTACATTACTTACAATAGTTAATTCACAACAGTTGCTGGCATCGCAGACAATAAAACTTCTATACGTACAAATCTACAAACTGCTATCGCCAGCAATAAACGGCGTCATTTGCGACTCAAACATAGCTGATATTGTACTGTTTTATGAACTGATCTAAAAAAATTCCACTCAAAATCACAAGCGAATGCGAATTAGGTAATAAAGAGAGCATAAAAAGCTAGTCCTATGTTGATATCTCTATAGAAATCTAATAGATTACACTGCTTATTTGTAAATAGAGGTCACATTGTTTAAACTTGTTCTGCGTTTAGAATAGGGCTTTCTGAAACAATAATTTATTTATGTACCAAATAATGTAAGTCCAATTTATGCTTAGGATACAACTGAAACAAACAATTCCTTTGGAGGAATTGAATTAATGACACTACCGGACTGTTTGGCGAGAGCTTGGTTCAACTGTGCCCAGAATAGTTGCTGGCCGATTTGGTTGTCCGTCCATTCGATGTATGTCTTCTTTTGCATTTGCAGCTGAAGCCTTGGATTCATGTTGCAATCGGCGATCTCCTCCAGTAGCACCAGAATTACATTATCACGGTCATCTTCACAGAATTTTGTTTGAGCCATCGCCATCTCAAAATGGCACCAGTGAGATACGGCGAAAGAGTTTGACGCAATCAACACCGTCTTTCGACTGATTTCAATGCTTTCCACCACGTTATCGACGATATCTTGCCCTGCTAGCCAGTCTCGATCACGAATACATAGTCGCAGATGGAATCCAGTTTCGAGTGTCGAACATAACTGATTAATGACCCACGATCGGTCAAAATCGCTGTAGCTGATGAAGGCGTCGAATAGATACTGGCGGTGGTCAACGACTTCCATCGTTTGCCTTGATTGTCGCTAAAATCAAAGGCAAGAATTATATTGGAACTTGTCACTTGTATAGAACTATGTCTGTTGCGAATGTTTGCCATCATCTGCTTCTCCGAAATCAGCAAGGGGTAATATGCTGTTTTTGGTTTTTCTTTGAAACGGAATTACAGTCGACTTGGGTTTCTTATTATTTATGAAAGAAAGGCAGAATTGGGCCAACCTAGATTTTGACCAAATACACTCGAGGCCCTTCAGAGATGCAGAGATGCCCGGGCCACTGCAAATACGAGGCCCCAATCACGAAGCATGTACATCATAAGCCTATTAAATCGCATTTGTGAATTATAATATAAAAAGGAGAAATAATTAGTAGTAATTAATAATAATATAAATTACAAGAATTCTAAATATTCATTGTTAGTTACCACATTATAAATAGAAAAACTTTGGTTCGATTAAGAACATTCTTCCTTATTGTAATGTAGACCAAATACAGTATAAAAAGATTAGGCCCCGCATCATCTGACGCCCGGGCCAAATGGCCCTGCTGCCCTTCCCTATGATAGGCCTGAATACACTACATCTTTAGTAATATGGTTTACATACAAAATTGATGGTAAATACGAGGACAGCCTATTAGGTTTTTTACTTGTTTCTGTTGTATTGTTATGGTAAACTTTCCATCTGCAAGATGATGCTCAACTACCCAATCCCATTACCTCATAGCGGAGAATAGCTGTGATGCGGCTATTTGCTGTCGCCGTTCAACACTGCTCAGTCATCGAATATCTTAGATTCACCTAAGGTGGCCTGGGTATTTCTGCATATATGCACATCTCGAAAGCCTTAGAAGACACCATGATCAGTGATGATGAGTACAAGCTGATCCTCGACAAGGTTGAAAAGTACCGGGCAATGAAGGTGAAGATCCGGCACAAGTCCGTTGGTGTG
The DNA here is from genome assembly GCA_964023275.1 of Norana najaformis. NCBI lineage: Eukaryota > Metazoa > Annelida > Clitellata > Crassiclitellata > Hormogastridae > Norana > Norana najaformis. Next base: position 24,369,257 of record OZ029917.1, read on the forward strand.
GCTGTGATGGATGAAAATACAAAAACGAGCTGATCGAGCGTGGCCTAGAGAAAGCCCGGGCGGCATTCATCAAAAGGCTTGCGGGGTCAGAGTAGCGTTTGGCCTGAGTTGCGCCTGTTTTGCTATTGCGACGCCCGCCGCCCTATGAGTTGGAATAGTGCGCTGTGTCTGCGCCACACGCGGCAGACCGCTGCGCGCTCAGAGCTGCACGCGCAGCAGCCACTGTGCTCAAACCGCAGCAGCCATTACGCTCAAAGCCTACTCTGCTCAATCCCCCATTTTACTTCTACTGTTTTGGACCTCATATTTACAATTACAATCCCGGCGAATGTGGTGAGGTTCATTTGGTAAATTCTCTGGACAACTATGTAAAGAAAATGTACACCGAATTAGGACAACAGTTCATAAGTTCCATTAGGCCTAAAATGTAAAATAAAACTTATATGGCAGTGCACAAAACTATGAAATAAACAAATATCTCAAATTTAAGTGAGAAATTCGATTATTATATTTTTAAACAGCAAAGTAGTAGAAAGACTTGTCTGAAAATTTAAAGCAATACATTCAGTCTGCTGCTTAGGGTCTTGTATATTCATTTATTGTTATACATAATAATTAATTTAAAAAAAGAATTGAAACGGTTCAGTTTCATCAAACAGAATTAAAGTTCAAACAATAATTTTGGAAGATTTGCGGTGCATCGAGTAATATCAACTTGCGATTCACAAATCTTATAATAATACTAATAGTATAATTCTTTTTGTTCAGTTCGTAGCTACATCCTTATTCAGTGCTTGACATTTGTGCGGCAATGCTACACGGTAAAGTGGGATTTTGAAAAAATCTTCCAGATGAGTAGGAAGTTGATATTGCATGAAAAAAGTACCCTTGCTGATGTAAAAGATATAGTGATTACTCAGCTGTTGTCTGTCATAAATTTCATTTTCTCGATCCATCTCTGAACCACCATATTCTTAAGACTTCTTGAGGCCGTCGAGAAGTTAAATAACACAGAGACTAATTTTAGCAAATTGTCTTCAGAAATTGAAGACGATCGAAACAGGGAAAACATTTTGATTAACGAGGAAGTAGTGAATTCTGCACGGGAAAAGCCCTGTAAACAAATGCCGGCCTCCTTCCTAGGCAATATGACTAATCCGGTTGAGCCTCAAGTGTCCATCATTCAAGATTGTATCTATGTGACTATGCTATCTCGCACATGAGAAAAGTTTGATTTCTGAACATGCAGTTCAATTCCAATGCGAGTGAGGCTTTTAAAGTGTTTCAGTAGCATCTAAGCTTTGATTTTGCTTGTTGAAACACATGGGTTACAAGCCAAAACTGTTTTCATTTACAAACATAAGTTTAGCTAAGTAAAGTTCATATTTTGACCCATTTCTTTACTATTTTATCAAATATCGATTCAATACCGTACTTACCATTCGTTGAAAATAGTAATATTTTAGTTGCCATCGGAATCTGTACACCATGGAAGTTGTTGACGATAAGAAGCAAATGACAACGACAGTGGCAAAAACTGCTCCGAGACACAGATCCGATTCATCCCTGAAACACTTAACGTCTGTTGGTTCTTTCAGGAAAAATATTGAGGTGCTTCTAGCATTTTCTACTCGTGTTGAACAATTAGTATCGCTTAGGTTGTCGACTGTTGCGTTCTTCTGATCTCTGAGCCAGCGTCGAAACCACACTATGGAACAATCGCACTCCAGTAATACATTATTTGAAAAATCAACGCGTTGTAGATGGCTCCAAGTTTTGAATGGGAGAGATGTCATGTCCACGGTTTTCAGCCAATTACTACCAACTAAAAGCACGTTCAGTTCTAGGTTGTGAAACATTGTATTCCGCAAGACGTCGATGTCGTTCTCGGTTAAATCTAAGTAGCGCAGTTTGGGAAGATGGGCAGTTATTTTTCCCAGCATGTCTGACCTCACGCCTGTTCCTCTTAAGTTGAGCATTACAAGTTTAGGAAATGCGCTGAAAGGAAATGCAGTTTTGAAAAGTGCGGTTGATTGTTCTAAGCTGAGTCTCTCTAAGTTGGGTATTCCTCTAAACGCTTTATTTGCTACATGAAATTGTGGCGTGATGTAATTAAGACTAAGATCTTTCAACGATTCAGATGATAAAGAATATGAACCTGGCGTGAAGTAAATATTCCTATCCAATACTAAGCGTCTAAGCTTCTTGAATCTTATAAACTGGTCACCCGGGAGAGTAAGGATACGATTTCCACTTAATATGAGCGTTTCCAACGTCTCCAATCCTTTGTAAATGTCCCTGCTAAGGCTGATTATGTTGTTATCCTCAAAACTTAGCTCTTTCAGATATGGTAACATCGTGTTGTTCCTTTGAATAAAAAATCTAGGAAAGTGAAAAATTTGATTCGACCCAAACCATAAGACTTCCAGCCTGGTAAGGTTTAGCAGAAGATCCAGGTTAAAATCATATGGTTTTCTAGTACCTGTGAGAAATAGTTGAGTAAGATTGTCTGTTGACGAAAAAATTTGTTCTGGATAGTACTCAAGGAATGGATTTATTGATAAGTTCAAAATCTGAAGTCTTACCACTTGGTGGAACGACGTCGATTCAATTTTTAGAATGCTGCAGTTGCTTAAGTCAAGATATAGAAGCCACCTCAGGTTAGTAAAATTTGCTTGAGTGATGTGCTTTAAGCGATATCCTCTCATTATTAGTTGCTCTGTTGTATTGGAAAAACATGTTGGAATCTTTTTAAGTTCTGAATAGCTGCAATCAACTAGCTGGATACTTGAATTTTGTATGCATCTATTCCGACACGATGAATCAAATACATTCTCATCACCACCAGAATGGTTGTTGATTTCCGTTCCATTAATTATGTTTTCCACTGTAGCAAACGATAAAGCAGTTGCCCAGATTAACATTATTGTCGAACAAATCTCGAACGACTTTCCAAACTCTTTCATTCTGGCTAAGTATTGTATTTCCGCAGTTAACAGAAGTGTTTTTGGACTAAATAATACCGAGCTTTATCAGCGAGTAACAGGATGCTGACTTAGGTTTACATGTTTCTCTTTCTCTGCCCGTAAACTATTTTCAAATGGACGCCCACTCTGGTCTTAAGTGAAAGTGGAATTTCTAAAGGATCGACAATTCAGACGAATTTAAGAAACTACGCCGTTTGCACTGCGGTTGCTGTTGTATTTTTTCGCCTTTATTGCCCCCATTCACGACTTCTGTTCTTTCTTAAACTAACTCTTCTGGTTCCCTGCTTTTGTAGTCTATCCCTCAAATCCCGAACGTCACAATATTACAGCTGCCGGAAATGATTTGTTAAACGTCTTTAAAAATAAGTTAGGATAAAGTAGGCAGTCATACTCTTTACTTATACTCTTGATCATTAAGCCTGAGATTTATGGTATTGGCTGTTTAAGGTAGGCTATTCCAGCTGAAGCGCAGACACAACGGCTAATCTTTTTGTCGATTATCTGGTTGGTAAACAAATTGTCTATTCAATTTAGAGTCGTTTGGTCCTGTCGATGTATCTACTCCGAAGTTCAAGTAGATATTTTGGTCATATGGTCTGCATCATATTTTCTATGGCGTTTCAGGATTTTGAACCCCGGTCGCCGGGATGAAGGTTCGAGGCGTTAGCAATGATGATCATTAACTTTAAATAAGAAAACGTAATTTAATTGTCTTCAGTTTTGAAAATAAAAACCGCACGCCTATTTGTGAACAAAAGTTATAGCATATTGCAAGATATAATCGCAAATGTGAATTAAACACACATAAAATAATCTTTAATGCAGTACGATTATATTTTCTTCTATGGTTATATCTTATATATATATATATATATATATATTATTTGTTATATCTTAGCCAAAGATCAATTTATTTATTTTTTTGCAAAGACTTAAGGTTACGTCGGCTAAAATGCACAACGACAAAGACAGAGTCATCAACGCTTTACACCCTTTGTGAAGTGGGCAAAAGTGAAATCCCGTTATGGCTAGATAGTTTAACACGCCTTGAGTCTATATCAGAAGGCGCTACATAAATGCTTGTTTACATACATGCATACATACATACATATATACACCAATGCAAACATATATAAATACATATTACATGCATTAACACAAATTTGCCTATGACTAGAGTTTGCATTTTTTTATTTAGCACAATCTAAGGTTTTATTGTTTCTACGTATAGTGTAGCATTGTGGCGGCTTGGAGACATGGATAAGACGCTGGACAGCACAGTGAAGTTAACCTGTGCCGAAAGCTATTAGTACACATAGTGCACGTCTGTTCACAGAATGTTCGCACATCTGGAAAAACTCAGCCCATCATCTTCCGTAGGTCAGAGACGTCGATTCCCCTAAGGTCAACGGTCAAGTCCAATGTGAACTAATGGCTATAGGGTTGTAATCATTATGCACAAGGCATCAATTGACGGTCGTTTCAAGTGAAACAGTATAGTCGAAAATCGTAATCTTGGGGTTTCAGTCAGTGTTTAACTAATAAATGAAATAGGTTTTCATCCATCTTCATTATCAAATTGTCATAACACACCACATACTGCAACGTCACTGTTGCCACAGTACAAATTTTCATAATCATATAAAAATTATATAGCCAAAACAGAATTTGAACACAAACAACGTTTTAATACTTCAAAAGCATCTTGGAAAGGTCATTGGAAAAATCACTCTCACAACCACATATTGCTACTTTGCATAATCAAGCTTTAAAAATGATAATTGTTAGACAGAAGCACTGGAATATTGTTCTTCACTTATTGTCCTAAAGAAATTTTCAGATATCTAAAATGGTCAAGTGGAAAGGCTGGTCCATATGCTATTTTATGCTCAGTGGGTCATTGATAGTAAAAACCAATCCGAGTGTGGGATCTGTCAGCTAGCCCGAGAACGTAGCAACCAAAAAGAATTAAAGTACGCATATGCCAGATATTGTTGGGGCACCTCACCGCTCCGGCACTCTTATAGAATGGAGATCTTGTCAACATAATTACTTTAGCCAAATTTCATGTAAATTTCATGTAAACGGGATTTACAGAAAATGATTCATACATGATGTTGTTGTTAAGACCTATAGCTTCACTATCGTGGCAGCTTAAGATGACTCTGCAGTAATAGAGATTTCATGGTTTCTTTAAAGTATGCTAGATTTTTCGCCTGCTCCTCGTTACGATTGTGCACATGAGACCGTTCACGTCAGTACAGAAACAGATATCATTTTCCAGTTTGTAATATGTAGCTAACTGTTTGTGACGATTACGGAAGTGTGATGTTGTGGTACCTTTTTGAAGCAAGTTCCACTCCCCTAGCCTGGAGGCTAACAGTTCAGATTTCTCCTTTGACGAAGATGGGTCCCTCACCAGATCATCTAACTCACCTTGCCTTATCAAATGCGGCCTACCTTCTTTCTACGCTGTTAGGAGTATTTCCAGCACATTTGAATCAATATAAGGCACATGCATTACTTTTATTATGACATTATGAGTTGTATTTCATAACCCTCAAATATTTGTTATGTTTTGGGTCAGTGTTCGCCTGAAACAAATAGCTCTTCGGAGGAGTTGTGTGAACAGTGGTCGGTTTGGTGAGAACCTGTCGCATTCTAGCTCAAAATGTAGCTGATCGATTTTGTAGTCTGTCCATTCGATGTACTTCTTCCCCTGCATCTGCAACTGAAGCCTTGGATTTCATGCTGGCATAGGCTATTTCCTCCAGTACCAACAGAATCAGGTTATCACGGTCATCTTTGAAAAGCTTCGCCTGAGCCACTGTTATCTCAAAATGATCCCACTGAGATATGGCAAAAGGGTTTGACAATATCAACACCATCTTGCGACTATTTTCATTACTATCTGCAACGTTATCGACGATGTGTCGCACAACTAACCAATCTCAGACCAAATCGAAGACCAAAATCATTTTCCAGTCCCTTTTCACTTCTCTCTACAACACACTTGTTTCCGCCGTCTCTCATCAGGTAACAGGACAATAACCCCTCGGACAATATCCCCCGGATAATAACCCCCTGTACTGATACAGTACGTATAGTAAAGAGTAGACATGGAAGAATGACCAAATATCCAAGAACTAAATATTGAACAATTATTAGACAATTGGGCACAGAGTATGGGCACAGAGTAGACATGAAAGAATTACCGTACAACATGAAAGAGGTCAACTACTATATAATAGAAATGGTTTATGGAAAATACAAAGTTTAACATTTTGATCTATTTCTATCCATGATGGAATTTATAAAATCTGATCAAGGAAAAAATAAACTTAGTTTTGAAGGTTATGCATACGTAATGCAGAAAAATTTAGCAAATGGTGTAGTGTCGTTTGAGTGCGAAAAAGGCATATATGTCTAATAAATTAATATATAAACTGTATGATTAATATACACTATTTGTATATTTATATAATTAATATATCAGTGTAGGGGGTTGTTGTCCGGAGTTTAGTGTCCGGGGGGTTATTGTCGTATAACCCTCTAATCAACATGTTTCTTGCATCTGCCTCCTTGATATTTCAGCAGCCTTCCATGCCACTGATCACATCATCTTACTCCAAAGACTTCTTGGATGACATCTAATCTCTTCTGCTTGAACCAACCTAAAACCGTATTCATACTTATAGGCTTATGTGACGAGCTCAAGAAAATTCCATATCTCTGTATCTTTCTCAGCCTGCACTCTACCTTCACCCACATCTTTACTAGTAATTCTTCTGTCCGCAACTTTACTGATCATGTTACCCATACTTCCTGCTCTGGCTTCATGCATATCCGTGACTTTCGCAGAATCCACTCAGTGCTTGACTTCAAAACCTCATCTGCCGTCGTCACACTCATAGCAGTAGAAAATGTGCTGAGGTTCTTTAATGATTGGATTTGATTTTTAGTATTGTAACGAATAATGCTTCTGGCATATGCAGAAATAATGAAGTACTTCCTCTTAAAATGTGACGATGAGAAAACACAAGAACTCAAAAGGGCTCAGCAGTTGCTGATATAGCAGAACAGGTGGCACATGCGGTCGAGGAACTATGGTATTTGTAGGTCAATACAATCCTCCATCCCAAAGATATATCACAAGGGGTTGTCTTAAAGGCAGGTAAAATTATGACAAGCAATGAAATTACTCAAACCTTTTAAGGGCAGGGAATATTATAATATCCCAGTAATCTTGAAAACTGTACTAGCAAGGTATTACTTATTAAACACGAATACAAAGCAGCATGTTACTGAGGTGACAGAGCTCGATTCAAACTGTGTGACTCATTTCAGCGAAACATCTGGTGACTGAAGAACATAAGGAATAGGCATAATTAGACTTACTCTTAAACGAATAGCAATGGATAACTTTATTTATATTTATTTTATTTATTTATACGGAACACTTATATAGCGCCCCTTCAAGAAAACTACTCAGAAGCGCTCCCAAACCAACCTCGGCTAAAAAGAACAGTCTTAAGAGAAGAATAGAAGATAGAAGTAAAATCCCGGGGTAGAAGACGAAGAGTAACAGGAAGTCCATTCAAGAGAGTTGGGCCAGCAACAGAGAAAGCACGACGCTGCATGGTCGAGGTAGGAGCGCGAGGCACTAATAGATTACCACTAGCAGCAGAGCGAAGAGAAGCACGTCCCAAATTGGACCGGACAGGTAGGCAAAGCTCCCTCAAGTAAGAGGGGGCAATACCCAACAAGGAGTTCCAAACAAAGACGATAACCCTATAGTGGATGCGCTGACTCATAGGAAGCCAGTGCAACTCATCCCGCATGAAATCAGAGACGTGACCAAACCTAGAGATGCCACCAATAAGCCGTGCAGCCGCCCGCAACACACGCTCCAGGCACAAAAGCCGTACATCAGGGAGTCCTACATATAGAGAAGAGCAGTAATCCAGCCGACTAGTGACAAATGCATGAACCAGAGTCTTAGTTGAGGTGACTGAGAGAGAACGTGAGACAACACGAAGTTGTCGTAGCTGGTAGTAGCAACTACGACAAAGACGATGTATCTGAGCCTTAAAAGAGAGCTCCTGATCCAACTCAATGCCAAGGTCATAAACAGTGACTGAGAAGGTGATGTGAGGAAACTCTAAATGAAGTACAGGTAGATTGATTTTAGCCAATTGCTGCCTAGTGCCCAACCAAATATATTGAGTCTTGGAAGGATTCAATCTCAATCGATTTGAAGACATCCAAGCCACAAGGAAGTCAGAAGCACAACACATAGCTCGAACAGCAGCTGCGGCATCAGAAGCAGAACAATGAACATAGGCCTGCACATCGTCGGCATAGGACTGGCTTGAAGCCGAGCACGCAGCTAGCAAAGAGCTAAGGTCAGCAGTAAACAGTATATAAAGCAAGGGACCCAAAACTGACCCCTGAGGCAATCCAAACAAGGAAGAAACCCAAGGTAAGCGGGATGGGCCATAAACCACACAGAGCGTGGGCTCTGATAGAAAAGAGGCCAACCAATCGAGAAAGTTGCCAGATAAACCAAAAGAAATAGCCAGACGTTCCAAAAGTATAGCATGATCGACCGAATAAAATGCAGCACTAACATCAAATAATGCAAGTAAAGTAACTTGAGAACGATCTATGGCACCATATATATCAGACAGAAGTTGAGTTAAGAGTGTCTCAGTTGAGTGAAATCTACGAAAGCCAGATTGGGAAACAGGTAGTAGATCATTAGTTTCGAGATAGATAACTAACTGACTAGATACAATTCTCTCAATGACCTTGGACAAAAAAGTAACATTAGATATTGGTCGAAAGTTAGACATGTCCGAGACGTCGAGGCCATCACGCTTGAGAACCGGAATAACGATGGACTTCTTCTGAGACGGAGGTGGAAGACTCTCTGCCAATGAGCGATTGCATAGGAGGGTCAGGAAGGGAAGAAGAACGCCGATATAATGCTGAATGAGGAACGGCGGCAGAGAGTCTAGTTCACAGGATTTTGGTCGAGAGGCAAGGATGAGTCGACGCAACTCATCTGAAGAGACTTGATGAAGGACCCAGAGCCGGTTAGCCGTCGGTAGCAGGACAGGCGGAGGAATCCCAGCAGTAGCATCACGACCAGAGCGAATCTTGGCCGCCCAGGACTCAACGAAGTCAGCAGCAGTAAAGGACGGTAGTACAGCACCAGCGGAGGAGCGTCGGCGACCCAACAGGTCGTTAAGAGTAGACCAGAGCCGCTTGTGATCACCAGTGTGGTGGGCAATCTTGTATTCCCAGTACTCTTTTTCCTTCTCTCTATAGCGCCTATGTAAATCTCGGACGTGGTGCACCCAAGCCGATCGATCAGAGAGCAGTCCGGAACGCCTGTAGATTCTTTCGAGGCGTCGAGCACCGCGACGTAGGGAGCGGCATTCAGCGTCGAACCACGGAGACAGGGAGGAGCTGCGGACGGTAAGGGTGCGAAGAGGAAGAAAACGATCAATAAGGTCTTTCATGCCATATCATACTCAGCAAACAAATCACCCAACGGTAGCTCAGCCACGGTCGAAGGGTCAGCGATGGCAGGTATTTCAAGCAAAGCAGCACGGAAGGCATCATAATCTAAGTCGCGCCACCGGCGGACACGCCGGGCAGTACAGAGCGGCACCTCATGGAGGAACGGAACAGTGACGACTACCCGACCATGATCGGAGAGAGTAGGTGGATGAACTCGAAGATCAGTTACAATACAGTCATCTCTTGTCAGAATGATATCAAGCCAGTCACCACCACGATGTGTTGACGATGTCACATGCTGTGCGAGGTCAAACTGATCAAGGATGGCCTGAAACTGAAGAGTGGCAGGTTCAGAAGAATTTTCCAGATGTAGATTGAGGTCTCCGGCGAGCACCAATTGGGTGTTGTAGAGAGCGAACTGTTCCATGAGGGTGGAAAACTCGCTGAAGAAGAGCGATGATGGTGACGATGAGCCAGGGCGGTAGATGGCCAAAACAGTAAGAGGACCATAGAGAGACGAAACTGAGGCCGCAAGAACCTCAAATATGGTAGGAGATGAGGACAGAGGAATCCGTCGCGTTCGCAAACCGTCTCTGTGGTACAGGATAAGACCACCACCCCGAATCGCTTCCGACGAGGCAGCGAGTCGATGGCAGTCGAGAATTGAATACCTATGGGTCACTGAGCGACGAAAAGCTGTGTCCTGTGAAGAGCGGTGCCATGATTCAGTGACAATGAATAGATCGATTTCTTCGGATGAGATTGTGTCAGCAACAGCGAGGTACTTGTCTCGTATGGACCGAGCATTCCATGTAGCTAGACGAACTCCATCACTCGATGGACAGGTACCGGACGGAGGACGAAGGTCACACGAAGCCGGTGAAGAACGCGGCGGCAGCAAACCAGTCGAAGTCTGGAATGGACCAGGTGAGCCGGCGTCAGTGAGATCCGGCAGAATACAGACCGGTGTGACATCAGTCGGAGCCGACCAACACGAGTCGGCCTGAGTCTGCAATGGCAGGCACACATCCCCTAACGCTGGTAGCGAAAGAGGAGAGGGCCTTTCAGGAAAGGCCGTACGAAGACGATGAGGACGGCCAGTAGTAGACGAGCGACTTGGTTACTGTTTGAGGCGATGGCACTGAAACCCTAAGAGATGTCCATCCGTTTTTTTTTAGAAGTGGAGATAGAAAATCCATTGGAAAGCCAAGCCTGCATGTTGTAGACAGTTCGGCCATCTTCTACATAACCTTGATGGTGTAACATATGACGGGAGAGCATTTTCTGGCCAAATTTAGCAAGTCTACCACTTGGAAAAAACCCATCGGAATTGCGAAATTTATCTGACCCATTCTAGAAACTTACCAACACTTCATCCCTTGCAGTTTTCCGCAAATCCTATCCTGATGCTTCATTTTCCTCTTGTCTATCTTTCCGCTCCAATTTTAAACACCACCCAACGTAGCCTTCTGACTGTGTGCCTGCCTGCCTGCCTCTTGGATCTTGACCTGCAACTAAACCCTCCCTTCCTGATTATGCATTTTGTTTTGACCAAGCGCCTGTGAATAAGCTGGTTCCTGCAACTTAGCTGTGTTTGGATGATGTAGAAATCTAATCTCGAGTTTATGGTGATGATCACGAAACATGTGAATACATGTCAACATTTCCATTTTCTGCAAAGTGTATGTTTCAATAATACACACTTCGTGTAATGTCATAATGCTGCGTTATAATGTAAAACCGACCTCTGGGGCACCTCAAAATATAATCACAGATATATATATGTATATAAAAATGAGATTTGATATGATATTTCGTACTTGCAAAACTAATACGCGTACGCAAGTTTTGCACTCCCTGCCAATTGAAAAATCGGGGAAACTTTTCGCCTATGATAGTCACTCCTTCCTACTTTATATGCCGAGGCTAAGGAAATGAAACTGGCTCTTGCGGACTTGATATGCTATAGCGTCCGTGGTTAAGCCGATCTCTCTGACACGACTTTTGTGTGGCGCTGAGAAGTTTCCGAGATTTACGTTTGCATTTTCGTTAAATAAGACGCGATATAAGTGCTGGTCTTACATGACCTGGTGTCCAGGGCATGGTTGGTATCATCCATATCTTTGGATTTCGCAGACAATGACGTTACGATAGCCTACACCTCCGATAGCATAAATACCTACACAAATTGACAAAATCGCTTTTTAACCTCTGTTAAACGTGGTCAGCCAGCCATACGGGTGAATCACATAAATTCTCTCATCGGTCATTAAGCTCATGAATCCGACGAGTCACGAGCAATTTATCATGAGCAAGTTCTAGAACACATTGTGTATTTTATTTTGTGACTGGGTAAATAATTTTCCAGTCTGTGAATTATACGGTTTCATTTTCTCTGTAGCTTAATGTAACAATGGCTCTTCTTTCTCTTTTTTCCTTATGAGCGAATGTTGTATCTTAATATCTTATCCACCTTAATCAAGCTATATTCCACTATTGCCCATGTCGATGACTCTTCCAAGCTACGAATCAAGCGTTTAATCCTACATTCGACCGATTTCTAGCCTGGCGTTCTCTCGAGGAATGACACGAAGTCTTTTCCATTTTCGTTTAAGTGTATGAATTTACAATAGTTCAATCACAACAGTTGCTGGCATGCCGACATTAACACTTCTAGACGTACAAATCTATAAAGTGTTATTGCCAGCAATAATCAGAGTCATTTACGACTCAAACATAGCTGACTTTGTACTGTTCTGTGAACTGAGCTCAAAAGACCACTCAAAATAACAAGCATGGAGGAGCTAGTCCTATGTTGATACCACTATAGAAATCTAAATAATTACAATGCTCGTTTGTAAATAGAGGTCACCCTGTTTAAATGTGTTCTGTGTTTACAACGGGGCTTTCTGAATCAATAATTTATTTATATACCAAATAATGTAAATCCAATTCATGCTTAGGATACAACTGAAACAAACAATTCCTTTGGAGGAATTGAATTAATGACACTATCGGACTGTTTGGCGAGAGCTTGGTTCAACTGTGCCCAGAATAGTTGCTGGCCGATTTGGTTGTCCGTCCATTCGATGTATGTCTTCTTTTGCATTTGCAGCTGAAGCCTTGGATTCATATTGCAATCGGCGATCTCCTGCAGTAGCACCAAAATTACATTATCACGGTCATCTTCACAGAATTTTGTCTGAGCCATCGCCATCTCAAAATGGCACCAGTGAGATACGGCGAAAGAGTTTGACGCAATCAACACCGTCTTTCGACTGTTTTCAATGCTTTCCACCACGTTATCGACGATATCTTGCCCTGCTAGCCAGTCTCGATCCCGAATACATAGTCGCAGATGGAATCCAGTTTCGAGTGTCAGACATAACTGATTAATGACCCACGATCGGTCAAAATCGCTGTAGCTGATGAAGGCGTCGAATAGATACTGGTGGTGGTCAACGACTTCCATCGTTTGCCTTGATTGTCGCTAAAATCAAAGGCCAGAATTATATTGGAATTTGTCATTTGCATGGAACTATGTCTGTTGCGAATGTTTGCCATCATCTGCTTCTCCGAAATCAGCAAGGGGTAATATGCTGTCTTTGGCTTTTCTTTCAAACGAATTACAGTCGACTTGAGTTTCTTATTATTTATGAAAGAAAGGCAGAATTGGGCCAACTTAGATTTTGACTTAATACACTCGAGGCCCTTCGGAGGTGCAGAGAGGCCCGGTCCACTGCAAATACGAGGCCCCAATCACGAAGCATGTACATCATAAGCCCATTAAATGGCAGTTGTGAATTATAATATAAAAGGGAGAAATAATTAGTAATAATTAATAATAATATAAATTACAAGAATTCTAAAGATTCATTGTTAGTTACCACATTATAAATAGAAAATCTTTGGTTCGATTAAGAACATTCTTTCTTATTTTAAAGTAGACCAAATTCAGTATATAAAGATGAGACCCCGCATCATTTGACGTCCGGGCCAAATGGTCCTGCTGCCCTTCCCTATGATAGGCCTGAATACACTACATCTTTAGTAATATGGTTTACATACAAAATTGATGGTACATACGAGGACAGCCTATTAGGTTTTTTACTTATTTCTATTGCATTGTTATGGTAAACTTTCCATCTGCAAGATGATGCTCAACTACCCAATCCCATTACCCATAGCGGAGAATAGCTGTGATGCGTCTATTTGAATAGCCGCATCAGTCATCGAATATCTTAGATTCACCTAAGGAGGCCTGGGTATTTCTGCGTATATACACATCTCGAAAATCTTAGAAGACACCATGATCAGTGATGATGAGTACAAGCTGATCCTCGACGAGGTTGAAAAGTACCGGGCCATGAAGGTGAAGATCCGGCACAAGTCCGTTGGAGTGGCTATAATGGATGAAAATACAAAATACGAGATGATCGAGCGTGGCCTAGAGAAAGCCCGGGCGGCATTCATCGAAAGGCTTGCGGCGTCAGAGTCGCGTTTGGCCTGAGCAGCGCCTGTGTTGCTATAGCGACGCCCGCCGCCCTATGAGTTTGAATAGTGCGCTGTGTCTGCGCCACACGCGGCAGACCGCTGCGCGCTCAGAGCTGCACGCGCAGCAGCCACTGTGCTCAAACCGCAGCAGCCATTACGTTCAAAGTCTACTGTGCTTAATCCCCCATTTTACATCTACTGTTTTGGACCTCATATTTACAATTACAATCCTGGCGAATGTGTTGAGGTTCATTTGGTGAATTCTCTGGACAACTATGTAAACAAAGTGTACACCGAATTAGGACAACAGTTCATAAGTTCCATTAGGCCTAAAATGTAAAATAAAACTTATATGGCAGTGCACAAAACTATGAAATAAACAAATATCTCAAATTTAAGTGAGAACTTTGAATAGTATGTGTTTAAACAACAAAGTAGCAAAAAGACTTGTCTGAAAATTTAAAGCAATTCATTCAATCTGCTGCTTAGGGTCTTGTATATTCATTTGTTGTTATACATAATAATTAATTTTTAAAAAGAATTGAAACGGTTCAGTTTCATCAAACAGAATTAAAGTTCAAACAATAATGTTGGAAGATTTGCGGGGCATTGAGTGATATCAACTTGCGATTCACAAATCTTATAATAATACTAATAGTATAATTCTTTTTATTCAATTCGTAGCTAAATGCTTATTCAGTGCTTAACATTTGTACGGCAATGCTACACGGTAAAGTGAGATTTTGGAAAATCTTCCAGATGAATATCTTAGATTGATATTGCAGTTGATATTGCATCAGAAAATTACCCTTGCTAATGTAAAACATTAGGCGATTACCCAGCTGTTGTCTGTCATAAATTTAATTTTCTCGATCCATCCCTGAACCACCATATTCTTAAGACTTCTTGAGGCCGTCGAGAAGTTAAATAACACAGAGACTAATTTTAACAAATAGTATTCAGAAATTGAAGACGATCGAAACAGGCAAAACATTTTGATTAACGAGGAAGTAGTGAATTCTGCACGGGAAAAGCCCTGTAAACAAATGCCGGCCTCCTTCCTAGGCAATATGACTAATCCGTTTGAGCCTCAAGTGTCCATCATTCAAAATTGTATCTATGTGACTATGTTATCCCGCACGTGAGAAAAGTTTGATTTCTGAACATGCAGTTCAATTCTGCTTTTAAAGTGTTTCAGTAACAACTAAGATTTGATTTTGCTTGTAGAAACACATGGGTTACAAACCAAAACTGTTTTCATTTACAAACCTAAGTTTAGCTAAGTAAAGTTCATATTTTGACCCATTTCTTTACTATTTTATCAAATATCGATTCAATACCGTACTTACCATTCGTTGAAAATAGTAATATTTTAGTTGCCATCGGAATCTGTACACCATGGAAGTTGTTGACGATAAGAAGCAAATGACAACGATAGTGGCAAAAACTGCTCCGAGACACAGATCCGATTCATCCCTGAAACAGTTAACGTCTGTTGGTTCTTTCAGGAAAAATATTGAGGTGCTTCTAGCATTTTCTACTCGTGTTGAACAATTAGTATCGCTTAGGTTGTCGACTGTTGCGTTCTTCTGATCTCTGAGCCAGCGTCGAAACCAGACTATCGAACAATCGCACTCCAGTAATACATTATTTGAAAAATCAACGCGTTGTAGATGGCTCCAAGTTTTGAATGGGAGAGATGTCATGTCCACGGTTTTCAGCCAATTACTACCGACTAAAAGCACGTTCAGTTCTATGTTGTGAAACATTGTATTCCGCAAGACGTCGATGTCGTTTTCGGTTAAATCTAAGTAGCGCAGTTTGGGAAGATGGGCAGTTATTTTTTCCAGCATGTCTGACCTCACGCCTGTTCCTCTTAAGTTGAGCATAACAAGTTTAGGAAATGCGCTGAAAGGAAATGCAGTTTTGAAAAGTGCGGTTGATCGTTCTAAGTTGAGTCTCTCTAAGTTGGGTATTCCTCTAAACGCTTTATTTGCTACATGAAATTGTGGCGTGATGTAATTAAGACTAAGGTCTTTCAACGATTCAGATGATAAAGAATGTGAACCTGGCGTGAAGTAAATATTCCTATCCAATACTAAGCGTCTAAGCTTCTTGAATCTTCTAAACTGGTCACCCGGGAGAGTAAGGATACGATTTCCACTTAATATGAGCGTTTCCAACTCCTCCAATCCTTTGTAAATGTCCCTGCTAAGGCTGACTATATTGTTATCTTGAAAACTTAGCTCTTTCAGATATGGTAACATCGTGTTGTTCCTTTGGTTAAGAAATCTAGGAAACTGAAAATTCTGATTCGACCCAAACCATAAGACTTCCAGTTTGGTCAGGTTTTGTAGCAGATCTAGATTAAAATCATATGGTTTTCTAGTACCTGTGAGAAATAGTTGAGTAAGATTGTTTGTTGACGAAAAAATTTGTTCTGGATAGTACTCAAGGAATGGATTTATTGATAAGTTCAAGATCTGAAGTCTTACCACTTGGTGGAACGACGTCGATTCAATTTTTAGAATGCTGCAGTTGCTTAAGTCAAGATATAGAAGCCACCTGAGGTTAGTAAAATTTGCTTGAGTGATGTGCTTTAAGCGATTTCCTCTCATTATTAGTTGCTCTGTTGTATTGGAAAAACATGTTGGAATCTTTTTAAGTTCTGAATATCTGCAATCAACTAGCTGGATACTTGAATTTTGCATGCATCTATTCCGACACGATGAATCTAATACATTCTCATCATCACCCGAGTTGTTGTGGATTTGCATTCCATTAATTATGTTTATCGCGGTAACAAACGATAACGCAGTTGCCCAGATTAACATTATTGTCGAACAAATTTCGAACGACTTTCCAAACTCTTCCATTCTGTCAAAACGTTTCATTTCCGTAGTTAACAACAATGCTCCTTGGATTAAATAATACAGAGCTTTATTGACGAGTAATAGGATGTTGACCGAGTTCACAAGTTTCTCTTTCTCTGTCTGTATTCTATTTTCCAATGGACGCGTCCACTCTGGCCTTAAGTGAAAGTTGAATTTCTGAAAGATCGACGACGAGTTCAAAAAGCCACTGCATTTCAGTTGCGGGAAATGATTTATTGAAAGTCTTAAAATATAAATTAGGATAAAGCAGGCAACCCTTACCACTTTACTCTTTATCATTAAGCCTCCGATTTATGGTCTTGACAATTCAAGGTATAGCTGTTTCAACTGAAGCGCAAACACAACAGCTATTCCAACACTGGAGCAAGCTTTTCCTGTCGATTAACGGGTTGGTAAACAAATTTTCTATTCAATTTAGAGTCGTTTGTTC
Source organism: Norana najaformis (assembly GCA_964023275.1). Taxonomy (NCBI): domain Eukaryota; kingdom Metazoa; phylum Annelida; class Clitellata; order Crassiclitellata; family Hormogastridae; genus Norana; species Norana najaformis. The sequence continues at coordinate 24,386,590 of OZ029917.1, forward strand.
CTGTCGATGTATCTACTCCGAAGTGCGAGTAGATATTTTGGTCATATAGGATATGGTCTGCATCATATTTTCTGTGGCGTTTCAGGATCTCGAACCCCGGTTGCAGGGATGACGGTTCGAGGCGTAAGCAATGATTATCATTAACATTAAATACGTAAACATAATTTAATTGTCTTCAGTTTTGAAAATAAAAACCACACGACTATTTGTGGTCAAACGTTATAGCATATGGCAAGATAAAATAGAAAATGTGAATTAAACACACAAAATATTGTTTAATGCGGTGCGGTTATATATTCTTCTATGTTATATCTTATATATGTTATATGCTATATCTGAGCCAAAGACCAAAACCTTATTTTGTTGCAAAGACTTAAGGCTACGGTGGCTAAGATGCGCAACGTCAAAGACAAAGTCATCACCATTTTACATCCTGTGTGCAGTAGGCAAAAACGAAATCCCCTTATGGCTAGAATGATTTACACGCCTTGAGTCTATATCAGAAGGCGCTACATAAATGCTTGTATACATAAATGCACACATTCATACATACATATCTATACACCCATACATACATACTGTTAGAGTTGGCCTACGTTTAGGAGCATTTTGGAAAGGTTATTAGAAAAATCACTCTCACAGCCACATATTGTTACTTTGCATGATCAAGCTCTTAAAAATGATAATTGTTAGACAGATGCAATGGGATATTGTTCTTAACTTTATGTCCTAAAGAAATTTCAGCTATCTAAAATGGTCAAGTGGAAAGGCTGGTCCATATGCTATTCTGTGCTTAGTGAGTCATTTATAGTAAAAACCAATCCGAGTGTGGGATCTGTCAGCTAGCCCGAGAACGTAGCAACCAAAAAGAATTAAAGTACGCAAATGTCAGGTATTGTTGGGGCACCTCACGGCTCCGGCACTCTTATAGAATGGAGATCTTGTCAACATAATTACTTTATTCAAATTTCATGTAAATTTCATGTAAACGGGATTTACAGAAAGTGATTCATACATGATGTGTTAACACCTATAGCTTCACTATCGTGGCAGCTTAAGATGACTCAGTAATAGAGATTTCAAGCCTTTCTTTAAAGTATGCTAGAATTATTATGACATTATGAGTTGTATTTCATAACCCTCAAATATTTATTATGTTTTGGGTCAGTGTTCGCCTGAAACAAATAGCTCTTCGGAGGAGTTGTATGAACAGTGGTCGGTTTGGTGAGAACCTGTCGCATTCTAGCTCAAAAAGTAGCTGATCGATTTTGTAGTCTGTCCATTCGATGTACTTCTTCTCCTGCATCTGCAACTGAAGCCTTGGATTTCATGCTGGAATCGGCTATTTCCTCCAGTACCAACAGAATCAGGTTATCATGGTCATCTTTGAAAAGCTTTTCCTGATCCAATGTTTATCTCAAAATGACCCCACTGAGATACGGCAAAGGGGTTTGACAACATCAATACCGTCTTGCGACTATTTTCATTACTATGTGCAACGTTATCGACGATGTGTCGCACAACTAACCAATCTCTGTGGTGGATGCATACTCGAAGACCAAAATCATTTTCCAGTCGTGGACGAAAATGATTAACGACTCACTGGCTGTCAGATTCATTATAGCTGATAAATGTATCAAATTCGTAATGTTGCTTGTCCAGAAGATCTTGTCACTCTATCACCTTTGTCCAAAACGCAAAGTTCGACACGACTGCTGTTATCTGCGTTTATTTTCTTTCTGGCTAACAAACCTTACTCATTCAGTGTTCATTTTCTCGTTTGAAACAAACATACATATACACATTCTTATCTTATTAATGGCCTAGTTTAATTAGTGATTCATCAGCATGTTGGCCTATGCATGAGGGCATATCACACAGACCCCGTATTCTAAGGTCAAGGTAACCGACTTGTATTGTTATGTTATATATCCTACACAAAGAAGTCTTTTCGAACTACCGACCTGTTTCTAACCTGTCCTTCATCTCCAGATTTACTGAACGTGTTGTCTTCTCTCGGATCAATGACTATCTATCTTCCAACTCACTCTTTAACCCACACAAGTCTGGTTTTACTAAACGGCACTCAACGGATATTTACTAACTTCTCTCGACAACAAGCTTGTTTCCGCCATCTCTCATCAACAGGTTTCTTACCCCTGCCTCCTTGATATTTCAGCAGCCTTCGATGCCATTGATCACATCATCTTACTCCAAAGACTTCTTGGATAACATCTAATCTCTTCTGCTTGAACCCATCTAAAACTGAATTCATATTTATAGGCCTGAATGACCAGCTCAAGAAAATTCCCTATCTCTGTATCTTTCTCAGCCTGCAGTCTACCTCCAACCACATCTTTAACACTAATTCTACTGTCTGCAACTTAGGTGAGATATTTGAACAAAACCTCAGCTTTTCTGATCAGGTTACCCATACTTCCTGCTCTTGGTTTATGCATATCCGTGTCCTTCGCCGAATTAACTCACTGCTTGACTTCACAACCTCATCTACCATCGACACATCCATAGCAGTAGTAAATGCGCTGCGGTACTTTAAGCCAAAGAAGGGATTTGATTTTTAGTATTGTAACGAATAATGCTTCTGGCATATGAAGAAATTATGAAGTTCTTCCTCTTAATATTTGACGATGAGAAAACACAAGAACACAAAAGGACCCAACAGTCGCTTATGCAGCAGAACAGATGGCACATGCGGTCGATGAACTATGGTATTTGTAGGTCAATACAATCCTCCATCCCAAAGATATATCACAAGGGGTTGTCTTAAAGGCAGGTAATATTATGACAAGCAATGAAATTACTCAAACCTTTTAAGGGCAGGCAATATCATAGAATCCCAGTAATCCTGAAAACTGTACTAGCAAGGTATCACTTAAACACGAATACAAAGCAGCATGTTACTGAGGTGACAGAGCTCGATTCAAACTGTGTGAATCATTTCAGCGAACCATCTGGTGACTGAAGAACACGAGGAATAGACATAATTAGACTTACTCTTAAACGAATAGCAATGGATAACTTGGTTAATGTTGGATGCGATGACACTGAAACCCTAACAGGTGTCACTCAGTTATTAGAAGTGGAGATAGAAAATCTACTGCAATGCCAAGTGTGAATTTTGTAGACAGTTCAGCCATCTTCTTCATAACCTTGATGGTGTAACACATCACGGGAGAGCATTTTCTGGCCAAATTTAGCAAGTATACCACTTGGAATAAACTCCCATCGGAATTACGAAAATTATCTGAACTGAAGAACACGAGGAATAGGCATAATTAGACTATATATATATGAGTATTGATATGTTTTGTACTTGCAAAACGATTACGCGTACGCAAGTTTTGCACTCCTTGCCAATTGAAAAATCGGGGTAACCTTTTCGCCTATTATATTCACTCCACCCTACTTCATATGCCGATGCTAAGGAAATAAAACTGGCTCTTGCGGTCTTGATATGCTTGATAGAGCGCCCGTTGTTAAGTCGATCTCCCTGGCACGACTTTTGTGTGGCCCTGAGAAGTTTCCGAGATTTACATTTACATTTTCGTTAAATAAGGCGCTATACAAGAGTTGGTCTTACATGACCTGGTGTCCAGGGCATGGTTGGTATCATCCATACCTTTAGATTTCGCAGACAATGATGTTACGATAGCCTACAGCTCCGATAGCATAAATACCTACTCAAATTGACACAATCTGTTTAAACGTTGTCGGTTGTAATAAATTGGCAGCGGTCACCATCTTGACTTGTCACCTGTCATCTGTCACACAAAGCAAGTATCACGATACTAATTTTTCACGGGTGTTATTTTTCGTTAACTGATTATATACTTTAACATTGTTGAAATTTTAATGTTGTCTGATACACGTTTGTCCCGTCACTTAAACAATAACACTAATTACGCATATATATGCTAGCCTGGAGTTAATGATGTACTAAGTAGCGAAAGTTGTAGCATCGTGCGCTGCACTTGGACCAGAAGTGCAATCCATTCTAGTGGTCAGCCACCAACCAATCTAAATTTCTAAATGTGGCCTAGGTTGCTAGGTCGTGATTGAGAATTCCAGCCACATCTGTGGCTCCTAAAGAGTGTTTTCCAACTGTGGGCTAGTGTGCTCTAATAGACACCCATCACTCAGTCCACAGCACGTTGAACAAAGTGTTATTGGCGCAAAATTTGCCGAACGATGAATAAACCAAGATAGAACTTGTTGGGCAAATACTGGACATCCATACGGCACTGTAGGACTAGTATTACCCTAAAGATGACACCAGTTAAGTTGCTTCACTCTGTATGAGGTATCATGTACATAACTACATACCTTTTAAGAACTGATGATCAAATTTGAACACATAATATAAAATTTTAATATCTAATATACAATTTTGTTACTGCAAAACCGCACTGCTCTTCTTACCGTTGCACAGCCTAACAGAAAAGTCGGACAATAAACGTAACGGATAAAGGACACATAAAAAAACCGAAAACCGAAAACTAACTTCGTTAAGCGTAACATTACGACTGTATTTATGTTAGTCAGTTATGGTGCTCGATTTTTAAGGAAGCAGAGAAAAAAGTTAAGGGAGAAAAGAGTTAAAAGAGGAAAAGTCAATGCATCCGACTTCCGGCTTTAATTTGTGAACAATATTTAATCTGAGTTTTTCATCGGTTCCCCTACCGAACACTAACCTATGTTCACGACGTTTTATTTTCAATCAGCTTCTTCTGAAATGGTTTCTATAAATGAAATGCACCAATAGAGACTAAAAGGCATGTTTAGAAGTGACTTTTGTGGCTCCAGCCTATCAGACTTCGGGATGTTTCATGCATCGTTAAGCTTGAAAGTCTAATGCGAAAGAGTTCTCTCTGTCGTTATTTCTGAAGGCCTATTATTTGCGTGTTCAGTGCAAGCTATCATAATAGTTGCTTTTCACAGTTTGTAATATTTTTTAGGCTTCTTCTATCGTTTCACGTTTAATCTATGTAGCACATTTAAATGCCATACGCTAGCACCTATGTGGCCTCTAAGCCGACGATGCCCAAAGCTGAATTTGCTCATCGTTCATGGTTTACTTCCTCTTTTTGAACTAGCAAATATAGTTTGTCTTTCTGTTTCAGCTCAGTGCTTCACCAAAATACATACAAAACCTGATAGCAAAACGTTAATTGAGCACTATTTATCACACTGCAGCTCGGCAAACGCAGACAGGTTTAGCTAAAGGGGTTTACTTATGCAATAATGCGGGAATTACAATTGTTTGCATAATCTGTTTAACTTTGCTATATTGCTGTTACTACATGATGTCTGGAGTAGGAGCAGAAGCTGATTTATAAGGGATAGACTTGGACACAGAGCAAATACCCGGATGTGTTCAAAGCCAAAGCTTGTGATACGGGCAAAGCTACTGAAGCTTTTTGTGCACTAATTTATGACAGTTTATTTTCGCTGTGTAAAGGATATGTAACCATGACCCACGAAAGCAGGAGAATGTCGTTAGGAGTAAAGTCCCAGCATGGCTGAGAATACCCGGAGACAACGCCGAGAGTGCTCCCACGCCAAAAAGGAGCGAATTCATTCAAATGGTTTGGTTTTTCCTATAGATCAAAGATCTGTATGTAGAGAGGTATACAGCAAGATGTCGAGGTCGATGGTATTGATTGCTGCACTCACACGGAATAGGTGATATTCTGTAGTTTCAAACTGAAGCTATATACATACTTTAATGCTAGGCTTATATGGTGAACAGCGGTGCAACATGTATGTCTAGGATGCTCGAAAATGTCAGGTAGTAGTTTAACCCACATAGAGAGAGACAACGTGGAAAGGTTTTCCTGAAACCAGATTGTTTTATGGGTAATGGGTCATTACAGTCCAAGGCATGCGACAAAACTTTAAATAGCACACGTTAGATATTTATCTCAACTTAACCTGTAGTCCAGTAGTAAGCAATACCACGGAACATGTCCTTCATGTTTCAAAGAGAGAAGCAGAATCTAATGCGTCTGAGAAGTAGGCGGCATACTACCTTGCACATGACGCCATAAAAAGAAAAGTGGTGGTCCACCAATTTTTGGACGAGAAAGGCTAAAACAGAATCCAGCTGATATCACTTAGCACAATAAAGTCGCATTATGGACACGGCTTTAGCAACTTCGTTTGATTTATGAATTATTTAACCTACAATAAAACCTGAATGTTGCGCCATTTTGATTGTCGCTCTAATTATGCTAACTGTATCATCTCATTACAGATACAAAATAAAAGTCCATCACTTCAAATCTAGTTCAAATGTTAGGTCTGTCAATCTCTCAAAGCACAGTTTTCATCACCGATAGCCGAACCTGGTTTCACAATGGAATTCCGTGGTTAAATTCTACTGTACGTGGATTTACAGAACTATACAATATTCTGTTACTTTTCAAAATGTTTACTAAAGTGAACTAAACATTTCTTTTGATGGCAGTGAATTCAATACACTTTCTGATTGGACAGTCAGTACGTGTTTCAGCTGAGCCCAAAACAGTTCCTGACCGATTTCGCTGTCCGTCCATTCGATGTACTTCTTTTTGTGCATTTGCAACTGAAGTCTTGGGTTCATGTTACAATCGGCGACCTCCTCCAATAGGACCAGAATCAAATTGTCGCGATCTGTGTGAAGTAGTCTCATCTGAGCCATCGTCATCTCAAAATGACACCATTGAGACACGGCAAAGGCGTTCGATACAATCAACACCGTCTTGCGACTGTGTTCAATGCTGTCTAAGACGTTATCAATGACGTCTTCGCCAGCAAGCCAGTCTCGATCTTGGATGCAGAGTCGTAGCTGGAATTCGGTTTCCAGTCTAGGACGAAGTTGATTGATGACCCAATCGAGGTCAGAAACGCTGTAACTTATGAAAGCATCAAATTGGAACTGTCGCTTGTAAACGCTGTCTTGCGTTTGAATTCTTGATCTTGTCTAAATCATTTGCAAAATATACAACAGCTACATCAGTAACTTTATTTACAAATATATTTACAAATTGCTAACCACAAAATAATTGAAAGTGATCAAACGAGAGCGCTTACATATTTTGCTTTGATTTATTGCTAAAAGACCTTGTCAGGTCTTCTAGGAGTTCAAACACGTGAGCGCCATGGCACATAAGCGTATAAACGCATTGACCACAATATACCAACTCAAGAACGTATACTGTGAGGTATATTAGCTACATTCTTTCACTTGAAGTTTTGCTATACATGTACATATACTTTTCTTACATTATATAGGAAGGTAGTCATGCGCATATAAGTTTATCTTTTAAATCAAAAATTTCACAGGGCAGGCAGTTAGGATTAGGCTGCGTAGTTTATAATATTTTTATGAGGCAAAGCTCAGAAACATATGCATACTGGTGTTTTGTATGCATATTATATTTACATGAATCTAAAAATAAACATCTTAAAATCTTAAAATCAACTTCAAAATGTCATACTGAGAGATTATGTACAAAGGCACAATGGTGAGCTTCTATATATTTTCCTCATGATTATGTGTTACTATACTATAAAGGGAAAGAAAGTACTGATATATGTATACATATATTATTGTTACAGGTTTGTATAGGGGAAATAATAAACACCCGCAGTAGTCTAAAATGGCATATATTTACAAGCAAAAATAAGACTCATGTGTACATAGAAACGACCACAGCAGCCAAAAGAAACAACAATCTCTCTTGGAGAAGCTTCCATCAAACTGTACTTCACACAGGCAAGTCATCCTCGACTGGGAGACGGCATCAACTTCAAAACCACATGTCGTGAGTCAGGCAAACCACAAGAACAGCAAACGACCAACAGGGTCAAACCAAAAGCCGGACTAACTAAGCATCAAGACCACGCCTATTTATAGGTTGGCGTTCCCGCCAGACAACTGCCACTCCTAAGACACAACACCTGTTGCAGGTGGCATCCACTGGTAGCTTTCCTTCCACACGTGCCACTGCAACAATATGCACACACAATGCAAAATAACAGGCTGCCTAGGTACTGCCAGATGCATTGGCTTCCTATTCAGGAAAGGATTTGTTTCAAATTCGGGCTTATGGTTTGTATAACAATGAACTTTGTCCATACAGAGTTCTTAAAATTATTTCTATTTTCCTAGACTTTTAAATATTCAACCAGGTCATCCGATTAACTTTCTGCTTTGTGCCAAAAACTAGTATTGTGCTTGTTGAACGAGCTTTATCGGTTGCAGGACCTAAATTTGAAACTCACTTCCTTTCTCTAGTTGTTCTGTTCAGTCTCTTTTGTCATTTTGATCTCAACTTAAGAATTACTTTTATCCGTTGGCTTATGCACCATAGTTTGCCACTCTGTTTCAATGGACTGAGTGTTTGGGTATTGAACTCACTGAAACTTGAGTTGGTGTGCCATCATTTGATGCCTTGTGCATTAGACTTCGCTGCCATAGAAGTCCCTAATTAATAAGAAACAATAACAGTAATCTGGAATAAAGTGCTTTTGATCTTTTTCTGGTGGTAAAATTTTAATTGATACAAAATATTTTAACCAACCCACGCGTATGGTAACAAACAACAAATATTAAAAACATCTCAGTTTAAGAATGACTGCTAACGGCAGAACAATGCATATATCAAAACATAAGCCAAACTATACTGCATATCACCTGTATTAAGTTCAAAGTTTAAAGTTTTGGAGACACGTATGTCGTCTTTACTGTATTGCCGTTTGATTCATTTCTAAACTGCGATTTTTTTCATATTCACTCAAAAATGTAGGAATGATGTGCGCTAATAACTCTTCCCAGACACTAATGAGGCAAAAATGCACTTAGAAACTTTATATTCATATAGCACTACACAAATAGAAAGTATTTATTTATAAATATTCAAGTAAGAGTATAAGAACCAGTACTTGGTTTGCAAGTTAAAGTACTTAAAAAGGTACTCAAGTGTTGCTTGAGTACATGGACAATGTACAACGTCCCGGGATTAGACTAAATTATGCTTAACTAGAAAAGAATATCAAGAATGTTGCATTGGATTGAAGTTTGATTATACCAGCAGTGATGGGCATTAACTACCTTTACAAGTAGCTTAACTACAACTACATTGTAACTACTTCTGAAACAATTTAACTGGTAGTTGGTAACTAATATTAGTAAAGTAGCTAACTATTTTAAAACTAATTTTATAGCTAATTTTGCTCGTGCCGTAACATGGAAACCGAGTTCCTGAATAACAGATGTACCTGGTTATAAATTTTCACCTTAAAATAAAACAGCATGTAATATTCTTTAAGTAATGCTTAGATTTGAACGTATGCGTCAAACAGTATGTCTGGCAAAACAACGAGAAATATTTCAAAACAATGAGCTGCATTCATATACCAGTGCAACTGTGATGTATTACAAAATCCGTAAATCGATGACAATGGCTGAATAGTTAATGTTATGACTTAGAGTCAGACTTAAAGCAGAGATGTCAGCATTTGAAGAGCAACACTCAGTAGTCGCTCCACATTTGCCAAATTGGGCAGTGTGAAATTGATCTTAAAAGCTTCGACTTTCGTTTATGTACAGTGCAACACTACGCACTAATCTCAGCACTATGCACTCATTTTCACTTGTTTAGGTGCATCTTTGTCGCAGTGATGAACTATTAAACGATACATTATCACTATATTCATTCATAATCAGATGACTATCCTATAAACGTAAATACAGCATAACAAGCTGTGTTGCAAATTGTGACAGAAAAATTATTTGCAGACTCTTGAGACAAGTTGGTAAGTATGCAGCTGAAAACTCTCTTGCTGAAAAGTAGTTTAAAAAGTAGTTAACTACAATTTGAGATTTTATAGTTTAGCTACTAGTTACAACTACTTTTACAGATAAGTAGCTAAATTCTTTTGTAAGCAGATAATATCAGTTCGACTTATGTATCTTCTTACCTTCTTCTTGAAATGCCAGTAGCTAATGTGCCATCGAAATCGGTGCAGAGTCGATAGAAACGTCGACGAAACCCATGCTACGAATGAAGTAAAAATCGCAATTTGGAGAACCCAGTCTGTATCGCTCTGAAAACATTGGAGATTTGTTGGCATATCATTTTCAAGCAATTCCTTCTTCTTTAATGGAATTGGTCCACTGCAAAGCGTCCACTTTTTATACTCGACGGTTACGTTCGCCGTTTCGCGGCACCATCGTCGAAACCAAACTATTCCACAGTCGCAGTAGAAAGGATTTCCGTGTAAGTCAATTCGTCTAAGACTCTTCCAGGTCGTGCGTGGCAAAGATGAAGCATTTATAGTTACTATCCAATTATGTCCAACGTTTAGATATTCCAGATTTAGGTTCTGAAATGGCTCGCTTTCCAGTACTCCTAGTTCGTTGTCAAAGAGATCCAGTCGCTTCAAGTTTAAAAGATTCTTAGTTATATTGACCAATTCTTCGTTCGTTATTCCAGTTGAACTTAAGTTGAGTTCGAGGATTTTGTTTCCTTCTTGAAAGGGAAAAGCTGCTCGCTGAATTCCTGGAGAGTGTGATATATTCAAAATCTCTAGATTTGAGACATTTTTAAAGAGAGGCAGTTTTGCATTTTCAAGGAATTTCTCACTGGGCAAAAATCGCGTATAGGAAAGGCTTATAAATTTTAGAGAAATTGAGTGAAATGCTTGCACACCCAAACTATTTAGTGCGTTTTCATCTAACTCTAAATGCAACAATTTTTTTAAATTTTTAAAAGTGCGATTCTTAATCGTTATAATTCTGTTATCTCGCAGGATTAGTTTTTCTAAAGATTCCAAACCGCAGAGAGTGTTTTGAGTAAGTCGCTCAACATTATTGTGTTCCAAGTGCAGTTCCCTGAGATTTGGTACCAAAGACCTGTTCGTAGAGTCGCAAAATTTGGGAAAAGTCATCAACTGATTTCCTGCGAATGCGAAAACGGTTAAGTTGTTTAAACCTAATAGCAGACTCGCGTTGAATTGACTCATTTTCAGAGTACGTGTCAATAATAGCACTCGTAAGTTACCTAATTCGGAGAAAAGTCCTGGCGGAAAGACTATTCCGGGATTATGTGACAGATCCAAGAACTTCAAATAAATTAGATTATCGAATGTTCCGTTTTCGATTACAGTAATGTGGTCCTTGTCCAAATGAAGATGAGTCAAATTTTTCAGATGACGAAAGCTCTGACCTTTTACAGTAGTTAAATCATTGCCTGTCATCAGTAACTTTCTCGTAGAGTTTGGAATGTCTGGTGGGATCCTCCTGCAGTTGCGGCGGATGCAGTTCACAAGATATTCTTTTACGGAGCAACTGCAGTTTTTCTTGAACGAATCATTATTCTTCGACTCCAATTTCTTTCTTTCAGGGAACTTATAAATCTTTCTCGCATCGCTTCGATCGGCTGCTATAACGGCGACGAATGCGAAGAACAATGTCACTGCCAATATCACTCCCATTTGTTTCATACAACAACTTCTTTCGGTCATATTGACAGTATGCCGTTTGCACTCCTAACATTAATGTTTGGTACTATTCGATTTTAGAGTCGCTAACGTTAATCCGTTATTACTGTCGATCCTAGACAACTGTAGCAATATAAAATACTACTTCTGTAACTGATGGGGTCCGACGTTTGGCGGGCATTTCGCGGTGACTAGTCTATTAGGTCTACTTGTAGGTCTACACACAGGTAGCAAAACTTGGGGCTTTGGCTAATACACAGAATTTTGATTATTCTTAACTATAACTTATACTAAAATTACAGCGACACCAATAAATAGTATAAACCGTTACTTCTAAAAGTAGAGACATACACTAACTCGAAATTAAACTAATTACACAAATAACTCATAACTATGTTCATATTAACCTACAGAAAATGTTAAACAAGAGAGACTGTGATCTCAATTGTGGCCGCTAGATGGGTAAAACACATAAAACGTGTGTAAATTTAGTCGAAAACGAAAATTATGTAATTAGCGAATATGAACCACCAAAACAGAAAACGGATCTTCGGATAGACTATGTAAACTTACTAGTGACGAAAGTCAGACACAACCCTATGTTGACTGACATCGCCTTAAAAGAAAACTGCTGGTCAGCTGAACTTAAAACTTAGGCGGCCGATAATGATGAAGGTCCTTATTCAGTAAATGACCTTACGGTCATGTAATATATCGTACTTGGGGGGGGGAATTTTATCCTCTCTTGCCTACATTTCAGTCTTACTAATTTTTGGCTTGGCATATCTAATGGATTGTTGACAATGACATGAAGCACCCCTTGTGTCTAACGATAGTGGCCGATAGTCTGGATTAGATTGGATTAGATTGAATTAGATTAGAATGGAATGAGATTTTATTAGAATTAGTATTTGGATTTGGATTAGATAATGGACTGGATTTGGTTTGGATTGGATTAAGTTGGATCAGACCCGATCAAATTAAATTTGATTAGAAAAGCTTTCGGTTTTTGCAAAGGAAATCCATGGTCTGTAAGCGGCATCTGTCAGTATTTGAGAGGTTATCCTCGGTCTGTCTGGCTGTCTATTATAGGCCAGGGTTGGATATACCAGGAGGTTATGAGTTCAATCTCTTACCGAAATCCCCAACCTCTATAATCGGCTCTTGCGTCGACTCTCCCGCCGTCTCTCCCCGTCAAAATTAAGTTACATTAATTATCTATATGTCCATATAGTAGTGAATGACTTATAGCTAGAGGACCAGGTTGCAAGGTGCTGCTTAAAATCATCTTAGGCCAAACTTCAATCTCGCCAGTCTTGATCCAAACGAGGCGTTGAATTTTAACCTCTAGCAAAGCTCACTCATTTACACACAAATTTGCAAGGTGGTGCCTCTGCGCGTGAACACCCAACATGGCTTTCTTGGTGTTAATCTTATTGGCTGTGTGTCCACCGCGAATTCCGCTGAAATTCTTGATGATTACGTCAAAAGTCATCCACCAGCTCTTGATCAAGAAGTTCATGCCTGAAGACGAGTTTTGGACATATAGATAAATGACCCTTTGCAAGTGAAATTTGCAATAAGGTGATTTGGGAGACTATTGGCTAGATCAAAAGTCAACTACATTAGTCTTTTTAAAGTTAATTGGTGGGGCCGTTTGCCTCAAATATGTTCTCTTAGAAATGACCCTTGACAAGTTAAATCTTTAATAGAAATTGTGAACAGTAACTATAATCCTTGGAGGCCAGCAGTCCCTCCAAACTGCAACGCTTCTGCGAAGTTTTTGCAGCTCTCTTTGAGGTGAAAGGCGCAATATTAAGTGTCTTGATACATATATACTCCCGTGGGAGCGCCAACTACCCCTAGCCGGTAAGCATGTTGCTTCGGATCATTTTCCCGCAAATTTTAAGCGTATTTTTCAAGCGCATTCGTCTAAGGAATATCTATGGTCACATTTAACTGTGGACAAAAAGATTGTGTTTTTAACCGCCCTGTGTTTGTCGGTAAACTCCTCAAGAAATTGAAACAGCAGCCCTAATATAGTATTTTCACAATTGGATTACAGCTATAACCTATGCGTAAGGGACACGAGTAGTTATTAGAGCTGGGTCGGTATTGCCTTTTTAAAGTTGGTATAAGTTATTACTAGTTTACTAGCTTAACTACTGCGCAGTAGAGATCCACATTAATTACGGCACTTCTTTACGCAGTGTGTACCTAAGGTACACAACCCGGTGTGGAAGAAACAACATTAATGTTCATCTTGTAACTACTACACAATAGTGTGCAGTTAAAAGTTCCACACAACTGTGCAAAATAACTCCACGTGCATGTGGAGTGTAAGGTTCAGCACAACTGTGTAGATGAACTCCACACTACGTGCAATAGTGGCAGCTGCACACTAGTGTGGAGTTAAGTGTGTATGAAAACAACACCGTTGACGCTATTATGCAGTGAATCACCTCTGTATGCCATAGACATAGCTAAATGCGAACATAATTATACACATACTATATATACGAGAGATGTAGTGTATAAACTGATGCAGGGAATCAGCTTTATATATATACATTATATATATATATTTGTGGGCCTATATAAACTGCAGGCGCTTTTATTGTATTGATTGTTTAAAAGAAGCAACTTAGAACATTGGCAGCTTAAATAAATCAATTTTACCTGAATCTTCGTATGTTCACAATTCTATCCAACAATTATTCCGTTTATACCTTAACATGACATCTCTAATTAGTTTTACTGCACAAACATTTAGACTATAATATTATTTGTGTATCACACAGTTATACTCTATTATAAACGTAGACCAACTGTACATTAAATCAATGACATTAAATCATTATATAAATTATACTTTGAGTGGTAATATAATTTGACTACACATACATAATTCTAACCAATTTAAACTAGTGAATTATTGTATGCATCAATTTGTCAAATGTGTCTGATCATTGTAGATAATTAAAATCGTGAAAAGTGCGGCCTAATATATGCTGCACTGATCAGATAGGATGTTCGAGTGCGTTTGTAGCTTGAAGTGCAGCAGTTGCTAACATTTGAGTGCACTTGTCCTCCACCTATGCATCTATCTTTGCTTATTCTCAGTCTAATGTATAAACCTTTACCTATCCCTAGTCTACTTATTCAACTTCATATCCACTGAATCTCACTTCTTTTCATAGATTAGTGTCAAACTTTGGCCTTTACAGGATCTGAGGTGATTATTATGTGTGTTTATATGTATGTGTGTTGTGATTTTGGACGATGATATAGGAAGTTTTCGTGACGTAATGCCGATGAATTATCGAATTGTTGACTTATGTGTGATTGGCTGGCTAGCGCGTCATGGCATTTTTCTCAGCATCGTGGGACGCGTATTTATCACGTAGGCCCTTGCGCGGGAAATAAACCGGTATAAACCAGTTTGAACTTATTTGCTGTCTTTACTCGAGTTAACGCTAAGCTACAAACCGGGCGAGTCGGCAGTTCGAAGCCCGATCGACTGACAACTTCATAAGATCATCGACTTACAAATGTATATATGTACATAAGTATGTACGTAGGTATGTGTGTATGCATGTATGCAAATATGCGTGTATATACGTACGTAAATACATATGTATGTATGTATGAATGTATGTACGTATGTATGTATTTGTGTTTACATATCAAAACACGTATGATTGAAACCTCTTTAAAGTGCTGTTACTCATGCTACACGCATACAGAATACTGTAGTTGTAGGTCTATACAGATATGAATCTGCATGTGAAATGATGATGGTTTTTTCTTGAAGGTCGTGTTGGTCTTTCTGCTGAGCATTGCGTCGCTGGTAATTTACTTCGTCGATTCCTCTTCGTGAGTAAAACCCTTTGTGTTATCTCGTCTGACAAAATTAATTTGCATGTGATCTAGATAGTCATTGCGCAGCGCCTTTGTGAGATTCTTTCAAATGGGCTCTGTAAGTTTTTGGATACGTACATAAACGCATACATACAAATGCAAAGGGATCCAAAACTCATGATCGTCCAGCTGTATGATCACAACGAAATGTTCTAAATGCCAATGTATTACAGCAGTGACACCCTGCTTTAAGATATACATGTTAGAAAAGAAAGTCATCAAGACGGCCCGTACTTATTAATTTTAAAGGCATCCAGTATTAGGGTTCTTATGTGCTCAATGACTAACTATTGTATAGTTGCAGTATAGGGTTCATTACAAAACCTGACGTATACTTTGGAAGGCGCTCTATTTAAATCAGCTTACCTGTCTTCTTTCGCTACTCATTCTTCAGACTCACAGTTCATTGTAAGATCCTAGCGAGATGGTTCGTTAACCTCTCTTAAAGAAAGCTATTGCCGTTAAATACTGACTTACCCACTTCAGCTGCTTAAGTATACGGCGCGGCAGGAAGATTATTTGGCGTCTATCTCACTCAACATCTAAGTTTCATAAAGATATTTTGTGGTGTTACTTTGCTCACTTATAACCGAAGACTCTGAATGCAGTAGAGATTCATTCAAGACTGGCAAAAGGACAAGGTGTTGGGGAAGCATTAAAGAACGTATGGAAAAGTCACGGCATAGGCCTACTGCTTGCAACAAAGATACGACTTCTGAAAGCTCTTGTATGGCCAGTGGTACAGTGTGGTTGTGAGAGGTGAACCATAAAGAAAGATGAAGAGGCAAGAATCAACGCATTTGAATTGAAGTGTCTGTGGCAGATTTTTAGAGTACCATGCATGGACTGCCAAGATTACAATTGAGTTGGTCCTAGAGGCTGCAGGAGGAGAGAGGAATCTGCTCGGATTAATCAAAATGAAGAAGCTTTCATACTTTGAGCATGTGCAAAGAAGGAGTGGAGACTACTTAGAGAAAGAGGTCATCCAAGGCACAATTCCTGGATTCCGACAGTACATTCCACAGCAGCTCAAAAGTTTGAATCGTTCAAACCTCTAAAATTAAGTGACTTATTTATTGAGTTGGCTGATTCTGATCGAAACTTGGGTGTTGTTTCAAACTCTACCATGTCTCTTTCCGACTATGGAAATGATATTTGTCAGTCATCTTGCATGCATATTCGTGACATTCGCAGAATTAGGCGTTATGTCCCTGGGTTTTGAGGATATCTATGGCGATTGCATTGGTTTCCAGTCGCCAGTATTACTGTAACTCGCTTCTTACTGATATCACAAAGTAAAACTTATAAAAACTCCAGCTGGTTCAGAACTCTTTAGTGAGAATCACAACTAATAGTCAAACTATGAGCATATAACCTCTGTATTTAAATCTTTACGGTGGCTTCCTGTTTAGCAAAAGACTTGTTTAAAATTGGGGCTTATAGTTTATAAAACAATGAGTTGTAACCAACACCAGTATTTCAAATCAGTCCTTATTCCTCAGGCTTATCACTATTCAACTAAGTCAACTCATTGCTTTTATCTGTTCATATCTCATACTACAACTATTTTTGGTAAACGTACTTTTACAGTTGCTGGACCCATACTTTGGATTTCTGTCCCTGCATCTGTTCGTTCTGCTCAGTCTCTTTTGTCATTTCGATATCATCACAAGGCTTACCTTCATCAGCTGGCTTATCCACCTTAGTCCGTCTCTGTCTTAGCGGGCTGAATTTCTGGCTGGTGCCTTGATGACGGCTTGGTTTTGATGCGCCATCTGTTTATGCCTTGTGCATTAGTCACCGGCGCTATAAAAGTTTCTCATTAATAATAATGATGTTGTGACAATTGGTATCTAATTCTACCTTCTGTCATACCGAGAATCTAGACCTAGAATCTCCACCGCTTGCAATTTCTGCTTCGGCCTTTCACTCAAAACTCAAAACATTCCTCTTTCACAGATCCTTTCCTGACACCCTTTCTTCCTCTTATCTCTCTCTGCTCTCCAATCCCAACACCCCCCCCCCCCGTAGCTGCCACGCTGTCTCTGCGCCTGACTTTTGGATCTTGACCTGGAACCGGACCCTTTTGCCTATCGATTTTGTTTTGACTGAGCGCCTGTGAATAAGCTGATCCCCGCGGCGCGGCTTTCGTTGGGCGCTGTAGAAATCTCGGAATTACGATTACGTTTAGAGCTCGAACGTGGGCCTTTGTGTTATCTCGGGCTGATCGGGAAATTTTTAACATGATGCCAAGTTCTATCCGCTCTGCCGTTTTGCTGTTATCACTCTGCAGGTCAGGACTTCACATTCATTTCTTCAATCTTGCATTCACAGAAATTAGTAAAAATTTATCTGCCCTACCGAACTTTTCATACGTGTATAAGAGGGACCCAGAGGGCGCACCAACGCAGCCAAGTATTAATTCTGTTCGACCATGCAATTTTAACAGAGTCCAAAGACTAAAATATTGAATTGAGTCGCTTTTAATCAGTCTAATGTAGACGAGACACGCAGTTCGGCTGGCGAACAGAGAGACAGTGGCAATCGGTAGGAGGCTGACATGTGTGAAAACATCATTATCCTCTTGTTCATACAGATATATGACGTCGGGAACATTGCATGGGAACAACACACGGCACACTAGATTAAAGCAAAGTTATTATAAGGCCGACCTCTAACGACCTATGCTAACATCAATCGCTCGTCCTGTGCATGTCCCTCTTGCAAACTGATTAAAATATCCAGTCATGCACTACATATTACCGCAGCAATCCCAAAATAGTTTCAGTTGGCAGGCAGGTCATGTAATATATAAGCTTCGCTTTATGTATGTCGACGAGACCGTATCTGCAGACAATGATTACATATAGTGTGAACGTAATATGCGTTGCTCAGTCAGCAAGTTGTAAGCGAGCGTTTTTATAGAAAATTTCTATAAGTTAACGGATTATTGATCTGTTTGTACATGCGTGGATCACATGCTAGCTGACGCGCATCGAACACGTAGGGGGTGGGTGGTGTAATTGGCTTGCGGCGCCCTGCAGACGAGAAGGGCTGAAGACAGCAGTGATTCTTGTAGACACGCATTTTATCACGCGGGCGCTTGCTTTGGAAAACATCAAGCCGATGATGTGATGAATCAGCGGGCCTTTGGAAAAACCCAATATTGCGCAATAGCGGGAGGCATGTCTGGACTTGTCTGCTGTCTTGGCGGGAAAGGGCCTTTATAAGCAGATGCAAGTGCATTGTAAAAGAGCGCTAAGATTTTGTAGCAGTGTTCTAACGTGCGCTAAGTCAAAAGTTTGAGTTACAAATGTCGTTGATACACGCGTGCATTTAGAAAATGTGACAATTCAAAGACTGTTGTGATTGAACCATTCGTTTAATTATAATTTCGAAAATCAAAGACTTTATGTTTTTACTGGAGTTAACGCTACGCTACAAATCGGACAAGTCAAAGGGTTCGAAGCCCGATTGTTGGCAACTACGAAAGATCGTCCACTACCATTTATCTATCATATTGATGTAAGCTTCTCATGTATGTTATTATTATGACGCATTTTAATCTCCGCCACAAATACTGCGAATACAAGTCCGCTATCAGATACACACACATAAGCACGTGCAATGCATATACACGTACGCATTTAGGTACACATATACACACGTACATGAAATACATGCATACATGCATAAACATATCCATCCATCCATCCATCCATCTATCCATCCATACATCTATCCATCCATCCATCTATCCATCCATCCATAGATTCATCCATCCATCCATCTATCTATCCATACATCCATCCATCCATCTATCCATCCATCTATCCATCCATCCATCTATCCATCCATCCATACATACATACACACATACATACACACATGCATGCATATAAGCAAACATTCATGCGTGCGTGCGTTTGTACATACACAGACATGTTTTGGCAAACGGAAAATCCCGGCAAAGCCCTGATGGAGTTATTTACCGCCTGCAGGGCTCACCATTTAACACCAGTGATCAGCAGCTAAACGAATTCAATGAATAGTGAATCGAGAGAATAGAGACAATCGTTCGCTCGTGCCATTATGCCCGGATACAGCTGCTGTAATGTTGCAACAGCAACAAATTGCCCGGACTTAGTTGCGCAATCTGTAACTGGCTTTTTTCTGCAATAGAACATTTATATTGCGCCTTTTTAACCTCAGTTAGACGTTACATAATGTCTAGTCTGACCTGCCCCACAGCGCACAGTCAATCGATTGGCCAAAGACCTCAATTAAAAAGTCCAGGCAAACGTTTCTGCGATCAATGCATACGACAGTGATTATCGTTATGCATATCGGGAGCTGTTTGTATCTATAAATGTGTGATCCGAATTGAAAAACAGTGAAAATAACTGCTCCAATTATTAGCAGAATTTATAATATAAAAACCAATGCAGGTCGAAGTGAATTGTGGCTGATTATCTTTCACCCCAGACAACTAGGGTTCGATTCCGATGTATCATGTGTAGCTGAAACTTTGTGGCTGCTGACGATGAAAGGCGTAGGGATAGGTACGCTGTGTTTTTGGATCGTTTCTTGCCGGGTTTCCTCTTGGGTCATTCATTCAATTATTCACTCAGAGCATTTATATAGCGCCCCTTCAAGATATATATTCAGAAGCGCTCCCATCAAGCCGCGGCGAAAGAAAACAGTTTTGAATTGTTGGTTATAGGTGTATCTAGGATCCTTAGCTAGAAGGAAACTCAGGTTTAGAGGGAGGCCATTCCACGTAGAGGGCCAAACCACTGAAAAGGCGAGACGTTGCAATATTGAAGGGCGTGCTAAAGAACAATTTCACCTCGGGCCGTGGAGCTAAGATTTCCGCGTTCCGCCAAACCCGAAACTGGGCAACAAAGGTAAAGCAAGTAGGAAGATTCATCCCCAACTAGCATCGCCAGACAACATCGAACTCTTAAATTTGAAGCGCTGCGAAACTGGCAGCCAATGAAGCAGACGCCACGTCACGCATATAATGTGATACTGGTCAAACTGGGAAATGACACCAACAAGCCTTGAAGCTGCACGCAGCACGTGTTCAATTTGCCATATTCACCCCAAAGGTAGGCCTGCAACTAACAATACAATAGTCAATCCTGTTGCCAAAGAAAGCACGGACAAGATATAATTGCAACACTGAATGAAAGTGGACGAGAAATGACTCGCAGTTGGCGCAGCTCATTAAAGCACCCGTGCGACAGACAAGATTTACATGCTCCGAGAGAGTGAGTTTGAGTCAAGGACAATCCAAAGATTGCAAATGGAAGCGGAGAAGAAAATTTGAGGGGCTATGATCAAAGATTCTATTTTCCTAAGCTGCTGTCTAATACTATAAGATTGGAAGGATGGGGCGTCGATGGTTAGGTCGGAAGGTTTATGCTTTATTCGAAACAAATTTTCTAAAATGATTAGGACGGAGTTAGCGACGATTCTGGTTGATTTTATTATATTATTGATAAAATAAATGGATATTTTTATATTGTGGATAAAATTGTCAACGCTAAAGAAAAGCTATTTGAATTTGCGAAAACTTTGGGTATCGAAAACCTGCCTATAATCCCACATTTACCGAATGCAAAGGTAACAGCAAACTTCATGCTAATGTTGACAAACTGGTTACGTTATACGCACTGTTGGATGTAAGTGAAGCTAAATTTCCACAATATGCCGCAGTCAACCTCTCCCGCATGTCCCCAATTCTATTAGTGTAATTAATGCTGATGAATGTAGTAGATGCTTGTGTGTCTCACTTGATAGAAGCGACCATTTTCCTTGAAAACTGGTAAATGTTTACTTTTCGTGCCATCATAGTAACTCTGAATTCACTGTTAAACTAGGCAACTGTTTGGGTTTTATCGAAAGTCTATTGTATTCTTCTTGGTGACATAAATTTTACTTGTGCAGCTGAGTACGCTGGTTTTCTGTATTGTTAGTTGGTTCTTGATAGAATTCTGTTTTGCATTGTGATGATTTCTGCCAAGACTCCGAATGAAAGTCTTAATACAGTTTCGCTCATTGACCATTATTTTGTTTCCAACTCCGTTCGATGATGTCTTAATAAAATTGTTAATACTGACTTTGGTGCCAATTTAAGTGTTCATAGAGGTTTATGGCCCAATTCGATTTCTCTGGTCACCTCCTGCTTTTACAGCTCCCGAAGACACGCAGAGGGTGGAATCTCCAACGATTCTTCTGGCAATGGAACAAGACATTTTGCCGGGGTATTATGAAGCCACTACAGTGCAGCTGTTGAACGTACCAGATCTAAACCAGAAGACAAATGGCGAACATTGTGTCGTTGAATGCAATGAAAACATGTACAATTTGATGATCATACTGCTAAATAATTCCTCCCTTAATTCTGTTCTTAGAACTTCAAAGCATTCTTTGAAGCCCCATTGGAATGAGGAACTTTATTGCCTTAAAGACAATGCTAATTTTAGCTCGATATGCGGATGTCTGCTGGCCGGCCACTGACTGGCAAGATGCATCGTGTTAAATGTTCATCTAAACTGAAATACAAATTAGCAATTACAATATATATGAACTTTGAAAGTCGACATATTGACGAACACTTTCTAAACAAACACCCATCGCAATTTTGCAAAAACTGGGAATTCAGAATTTCGTCGTAATGTTTCAAAAAGATTTCATTCAGCGGCTATCTTATTGACGATGATATCGCAGATAAATTTGCTGATAATGTCGTGATATGCATAATAATCTGGATGAACGTCCAGATGTTCATCCCTAATGTTACCTCGGAGCTTTAGAAAAAACAATGTTTCTATCTTTGACATTTGCCAGTAGGTGACGGTTGAAAATGTCCAGGCCTCCAGAGCAAAGCTGTACCTAGATAAGTCTATGGCCCAGAAGATTGTGTGCTGTACATCTGATCTATGCCCATCTCTGCTTAGTAACTGTGCTTGCGCAGTTCTCTAGGATAATTGTTACTCACCATTATGTGCCGTCTGGGTTTGGTCATGGCATTGTTGTACCTCTAATTAAGGATAAAACTCAAAATCAAAACGATGTAGATAATTATCGTGTCATCACACAAAACAAATAAACAGATGGTAGTCTATTTTGTGTGTTTCTTTGTTTACCTCAATACTGTGTGCCTTCATCATGAGGTTTTGTCTGTGTCGGCGTCAATGTCTCTTTGTCTTTTTCTATGTATGCGTGTTTGTGTGTCTGTCTTGTTCTAAAAACTTTTGAGCTATGAGGTAAATTAATTTTAAGTCGACACAAAATGCCAGGCAGTTTTTTTATTATATTGTAATTTTCAATCTAAAAAGTCTTGATAAACGTTTTTAGTGTTAATGGCTTTTCAGCGAGGCAGTGGAAACTTGCGAGAATTGGGCGAGCAGTACAACTCAACAGGTCGACCTGGCTTTCAACATTTTCTTCATGGTTTATTTTTTTATTCGGGTAAGTTATTGTCTCACAAATGGTCTTCATCGAGGCTGTCTTCGGGTCGCTCTACTGGCAATAATATAAATTAGAATTCTTGCTTGCTACATAGATCAATTTGAAGGTATTTTATAGTGTCATTGCCTTACGTACTAATGATCACTACTATGTAAATTCATCTGTCGATATCTGGATGCAGTATGTCATTATACAGTTGTCCGAATTGAACTGCTGTGGGATCAGACGACTTCAAATGTAACGATAATAATAATAATAATAATAATAATAATAATAATAATAATAATAATAATAATAATAATAATAATAATAATAATAATAATAATATGGGGTATCACAATAATGTTGATATTTTGATGATGCCGATGATGATAACGACTTATTATTATTATTGTTGCTGTTGTTTTTGTTGTTGTTGTTATTATTGCTATTGTTACTGACATTACCTAATTAAGCTTATAATTTCATAATTTCTTCAATACCGTTCTTCAGTTTACATTGTCTTAAGCTACTCTGTTGTCTTCTTACTTCTATTGCAGTTTGTTGCTGCATCGGAGAAATTATTTTTTCTGATTGAGTTGTTTTCGCTCGTTGATTACTTTACGATTCCGCCTTCATTCGTCGCCATTTACCTCAACAGGAACTGGCTTGGTCTGTATTACATTCCGACGTCTATAGTCTCTAATTCACCCACTGGACTTCTGCAGCTCCACTCTAGAATGCATCACATACGGAATGATGCGTTTCAAAGAGTAGAGTAGCGCTATGTAAATAAGAGATAAATAAGTCAGTGTCTTGCAGCAGGGTGAATTGTGAGTTAATGTCAACTCTGCCTCGTCTAGACTTGATTAGGGAGTTTGTAGGAAGGTAGGAGAGACAAATGCGTTGGAAATTGGACGTGCCTGTTAAGATGGAGTCAGATCAGCCGTAGACTGTCTACCCCGCTGAAGAGACAGGTGGTCCTCTTACTCACATGAACTCAGTCCATCTGACGCGCACTGCTTCGCATTTGTCTCTCCTGTCATCTGACAAACTTCCTAACCAAGTCTAGACGAGGCAGAATTTTTGTACATAAAATTATGTACATAGGGCTCACTTATTTGTTGGGGATGAAGAGAAATTTGGGGCCTTTAGCTCTTTAAGCCGAGGGCTGGCAATGCCACTGGTTGCCGAGTGGTAATGCTTGATTTGCCAAGAGCAACGCATTAACGTACATTTGATAGGATCATTTCTGACACTACATTTTGCCAGTGGCGTTAAGTTTAATTCCTGAAAATACCTTTAAGCTAGTACACAAGCAATCGTGTTTTTCGGGCGAAATATAGTAGTAACTTTCGTTCCGCTTGACAAGTAAACGTCATATTTGGGCCAAAACTACAAGGAAAGAGACATTCTGAGGCAATTGAAACTAATTTGTGAATTTGCTAACGGTCCGGACAGCCATAAGATGCCGTCAAACACTGGAAGCTACTGCCAAACAATCTAAAGAGGCAAACTAATTATAATTTTTACTTTAATGATATTGCGTGCTGATCATGATGTTAGGACCAAATAATTTATTGAATAATATTTTTGGTTTCTGCTATCGATAAATAAATATGTTTTGGTTATTTTAAAGACTCGAAATGGCAAATTCAAATGCATAATTTGCTTACTAATAAACCTAAACTAATTTAATAGGCGTCATCACTGCGAATTACTCGGCTGGGAGGATAACTATAAAAAAACTGAGCGGTAAAATAATTTGATTGTAATGGCTGGCGGTTGTAGGTATTTCAGGGCCAAATTTGAGCAACTTGGACTATAAACTGTACCAGTTTTTTATTATACTAATAATTAGTTAGCAAGATTCATTTTATCTGTAGAATAAAGTATGGTACGTATGGAGACTGAGACGAAATTTGAGTGGGCTCCACCATAAACTCAAGCTGGTGCTGCCACTGAATGTAAACTAAACTAATCTTATATGATTTTATCTGATCTGACCTGACCTGACCTGGCCTGGCCTGATCTGGCCTGATCTGGCCTGATCTGGCCTGAACTGACCTAACCTAGCATAGCCTGCGAAAATCTGATTATTCTAATATAATTCTTCTTAGCACGAGTCTCTAATTGCATTCTGTATTCGACCCGATCTGTTCTCATTCATAAATGATTAGTAGTTTTTAATTAGTTGCGCCGCCGATAGGGCTCCATATAAATTTAGACGTGGCTTTGATTTGCTTCCGGCGTGTTAGGTCTCCGCTTCACGCGAGCCTTGCGTCTGATGACGATTCCGGATGTGCTTCAGTACTTGAATATTCTGAAGACGTCCAACAGCATTCGCCTCTGCCAACTCGTCTCGACTCTCATTAGCGTCTGGTTCACCGGCGCTGGCTTCGTGCACCTGGTAACATATATCGTCTCAAGTCAGTCTCCGACCATACGACACGCAACGTCACCAATTTCCTATCGTCTGTTTCGTTTCTACTTTATTTATTTCCACACAATTATCTAGCTACTTGTCATCAGTTATGAAAACCAATTATGCGCATGATACAAATTTGTTTGATGAGAATGAAAGCTGCACTGGACAATTATGTAGCGCCTTTATGAAACTTTTCAAACTTGGGGCCCCGCATGAGTGTACGATGTGACGGCTTCACGAACAAAAAGCGTCTTGCAAACCAAAGCTTTGTCTTCTCTATTATTATTTTTTTACCCGAGGTAGGTATAATCCCTCAGGTGGAGAAAAAATTAGTCCGGAGAATAACTATTATTATTATTATTATTATTATTATTATTATTATTATTATTATTATTATTATTATTAAACAGACATTCATATAGCGCGCGCAGTTAGCAACAACCTCAAACACCCATCAGTCCCTGTTTTTCATTTTGTGGCATCTTTCACGTGAAACGAGTCATCAACGACGAATAATAAATAATAATTTCAGAATTATTATTGTCACCGGGTTTTACTACTGCCTGGCTAATTGCGTTTTAGGTTCGAATTCCGGTGCATTCCTTGAAATTGACGATCATGTAACTTAAAGAAAGGTTATTCTTCTATCTGAATACTGTTGTCGTGTTTGCACTTTATCTGAAAGATTCCTTAGCTGCCCGCGACCACTAACTATCGTAGCCTATATAGAAGCGATTAACCTACAAAATCCTATGTTATTACTGTCCACGCATTAAAAGAATTTATCAAGCGCCTCTTCTTATATATCTTCTTAAATATCTGCTAAGATGTGCTCCCATCCAGCCTCAGCGACAAGAATAGCAAAAGGCATATTGTCACCATTTCTTTCATTCCGCTAACATCAATCTCAAATCCGTCCCAAATCAGTCTTCATTGTTGTATCGATGAGCGCGAGATTCCTATTTGTGCTCAAGTCTGTGGTGCGGTAATCATAAGGGCCCCATGGTTTGATCGGAGACTTAAGTTGACAGCGTTTCGTCGTTTGGTCGGAAATAGACTTCAACTGGTTGCGTATTCGTCGAAGATAATAAAACAGAACGATCGCCTTAGGCAGGGAGAAAATAAGTTCTAAGAAGGCGACAGCCCTGTCATGCCATCTTCACACGCGAAGGTGGAAATGAGTTCTTTCGGAGGTTCTAGAACAGAAAGAGGCAGGCAGACACACGCCGATCCATAGAAAGCATACACGGCAGAGATAGTTTAGATATATTTGGGCTATCTAGAGATGCAGAACTAAGTATTAAAGCACCTGGAGCAATGCGTCAGACAGACTAGACAGACATCTAATCTTTGTCAGTTAGTCAAAATTCAACCATCCCAATCAACCCGATATTGCTCCGCCCTCCCTTCACCTCATCTGTAAAATTCGGCAGTTGTTCAGTAGCTCAATCTGCTCCATATACCTTAGCCGGCTGACTGTCTACCTGCCTGATCTTTGGATCTTGACTTATAACCGAATCTGACCATACCTCATCGATTTTGCATGTAACCGAGGGTTTGATGTGCTATTTTTCACGTCTAAGCTTTTTGGACTCTGGAGAATTACAGAGGTTACGATTACATAGGTCTGTCTGGTCTGTCTGGAACGCTTATCTGTGTGTCTGTCTGTTTGCATATAGACACACACACACACACAGACATACAGCAGACAGAAGAATAATTATGAGTCAGATTCAGTTCGTCTTATGACACAACATCAAGCAGGATCTTAACTGTGCCATTCTTGCATGGGACAATTAATCATTGACTGAGGAATAGAAGTATAGAAATAAACAGATTTGTAAAAGACAGGATAATGTGAATAACTCACAGTGCGATATTTACACATTTATTTAATTTTTATTATATATATTTATATTTATATTATATATAGCCTAGCTTATGAGGCTGTGGCTACTATTATTGTATTAAGTTTGATTAGTGTTATTAGCTATTAAATTGAAAATATATTAATCTTTATCCGAAGCAGAAATGATTCATCAGGACTGAACAATTAGAGTATGAATGTAGGCCTACTTTATTGCTAAATTATAGTAATTTTGTTGAATTACTTAATCATGTATTTTTTCTTTAATGCAAAATTAACCTACACTTTCTAGCCGTTAACGAAGTTAGGAATAATTTAACATTAAGTCAAAATTATTAATTAATAAACGCACTCAAATGCACACGCATACACATGTAACTACTACATGTGCAAGCATTTTCCATATTTTGAGCGCCTGCAAAATTGGCTTGATTTCTGGCATGACAGTTTCAAATACAAATGCGATTACGATTAAAGAATGAGGAACCATTTAGAATGCTACGTGCACAAGGGAGTTCAATCTACAGAGCAGAATGGCAATTTACTTCGCCTTAGTAATTAATTAAGCAACGACTTAAGACTTTAAAAATTGATGAAAATACTGCGTTTAGGAAGAAGCAAATAAATTATAGAGTGGATCTTCTTTTGAGTCTTGCTCAGATGTATAGCTAACCGTTACGATTACTATTTTGTTACCAAATCATCACTTTGTCTATAATTTCTATTCTGCCTCAGGTCGAGAATTCTGGCGATTTCTTTACGGGTTTTAGCAACGGCCAGAACCTAACCTACTGGGAGTGTGTCTACTTCACGCTCGTTACCATGTCAACCGTCGGATATGGCGACGTCAAGTGCCAGACGACACTTGGAAGGCTATTTATGGTCTTCTTCATACTCGGCGCTCTAGTATGTCTCTCTCTCTCTCTCTCTCTCTCTCTCTCTCTCTCTCTCTCTCTCTCTCTCTGTGCCTACGTCCGTCTGTCTCTGGCTGCCTATTTGCCTATATCTAACAGTTTGTTTGTATGTCTGTATGCAATTACGTATCTAAGAACTTGTGTATGTATGTTTGCATGCTTGCGTAATGTGTGTATACATATGTAGTTCCACGGTACTCCGTCTTTTATGTTCTAAAGCCGGTGGTCACCGGAACTGTGGTCCCATCTAATCTAATCTCTTAATCTAATCTAATGACTTCTATAGCTCCCACCTTATTGGGCTCCAGGACCTCAGAAAACGGTTCGCTCTTATCATCCGATATGATTTTCCATCTATGCATCTTCTATAAATATAATATCAGTAATATATTTATGTATTTTTTTGTGTCTAACCATTTACATTGCCTACAGAAAGTTCATTAAGTTCTATTGTATGTTTATAAATAAATATATATATATATACATATATCTTTAGTAACTTATATCACAGTAATGTGCATAGATATAAAGATAGACTATATATATGCATAGTTGTTCGCTTTCGTTATAGGCGATGTTTGCAAGTTTCATTCCTGAAATTATGGACATTCTTAGTACTCGGAGCAAATATGGCGGCTCCTATAAGAAAGAACATGGCAAAAGGTAACAGCATTTGATTCAACAGTTTCAAAACAAAAACAATACACATCCTTTTATGCCAAAAATGCAAATGCTGGTACATTGATGTCTAATAGTCAGTTACATCAAAAGTGATCAACCTCGCTTTACATCGTCATCAGTTTAATTAAGTTGTGGCTTCCAGGTTATCGTTGTCATCTTGAGACAGGAAAGAATCAAAATATTATCTATCGTTTCTTGTTTGTTTCATAAACGGATTCATCATTAGCATCAGGTTCAGAATTATTCGTCATCCCTTTTAGTCGGCAATTGTTTTTTTTCGATTTCAAAGAAGTGAAGCTTCACGAATCAATCCAACCTAAATTTCCAGCATTGATGTTCTGAATCACGAATACTAATGATGACTGTCACGTGACCTTTGCTATCAATGTCTATTATCATCATCATCATCACCATCATCGTTTTCGTCGTCGTAGCCAACATTTTGACGAGGACGCGTTATCTGTTCGGTCTTTGGACCGTCAGTTCTTGAGCGTCACACTTCATTTCGATTTTCCTCACAAGGATGACAACCGCGGAACAACCCCACCTTCGCAAGCTCCCAACAGCCCTCCACATGAATCGATTAACACGCTTATAATTAAAGCCGACGCAGGGCGGCCATTTCTGATGAGAACGACGCTCCATAGGCAACAGCTGTGTCGACGTAAATAGCCAATATCTGTCAAATATTACATGGCCGTCCGCCCGAGCGAAGAAACCCGCGCATTAGGCCTGTCTCGGCCGGTGTCATGCGAAATTTCTTCCGGCAACAAATTCCTTCCGGCCACGCCCACTGCCGTTGCCAGGATGGAATTTTGCACGTATACGTGCGAAATCTCTTCCGTTGACAAATAGCTTCCGGTTGGATATAGGCGAATTTATAAATAAATGGTCTGTTGAGGAAGCAGATTACTCTCCATGCAAAGAAATATTGTAATTAGTACATGCAGGTGGGATCCCGGGCTAATTACATTAGGATCATGCAATTAAATTTAGGACAAATTATGATTCTGAGGTACGAAGCGGTGTTAAGTTGGTCGTCGTACTGTAGTTCTATTTTTGGAAAGAAATTTCCACGTCTGAAAACTGAAAAGTAAACGCTTATCACGTGGAGTATAGACTAAATATTTGTGAAAGGAGCAGTAGCTCAGTTTGGTCAATTAGGAACAACTGTGAAATTCTACACGTGTAGCTATATTATATAATGAATGTATAAACAAGCCAGTTGAAACTGGTCTTTATAGCGCAGTTCTATTTTTAGAAATAAAATTTTTGGCATCATAAACCCATACGGCGCGTTGCAAGTTCAAAGGTCGAAGCCGCTGTCTGTCAAGTTAGATCGCATATTCATGTTCATATTCGAACCAATAATAGTCATCTCAATATCGATGAAACCTCGCCAGCAAAAGTTACCTATTCACCCCTATCTCAAATCAAAGCGCATCGAACACCATACTCCTCGCCCACATTACTACCCAAACACCCAGAACATAATCTCTTACATTCACCCGCATCTCAGCTATAGCCCTTCAAACTTCCCATTTCAATGCATTAGAACTATTGCAAGTTCGCGCGCAGAAATGACATACTCATCCCCAATGGAAACTAAAGCGCTTCACAGACCACCCACCGCATCCCTGCAATAGTTCTTGCCATGCAGAGCAATGCATTAAAATGGAAAGTTTGAAGGCTTCCAGCGGAAATATTACTTAGTGTAACGGATAGCTACTGGCCGTTTTCGATAGTTATAAGTTTGGGGTGTGTGGCCTGTGAAGCGCTCTGGTTTCCATTCGGGATAAGTATGTCATTTCTGCTCGCGAATTTGCAGTAGTTTATACTATGCAATGCAATGGGAGCTTTGAACGGGTGCTTCGGAGACTTGTTAATGTGATCACTAGTTGTTAAGCGTTCTGAGTAGGCTCATGGGTACAGTGTAGGGCTTATGAAGCTCTTTTATGTTAATAAGCGCCGAGTATGTCTATGACTAACATTTCGGTACCCACTGGGGATTCTGGACATTAGCATGACCCCGGATCTAGCGAATATGAATATGACTTCCAACTTGACATACAGTACGCCCCGAGAAAAAGGAAAGTGGGTCACGGGCGGAATGATTTGCGGACTTTCACAATTATTTGTTAATTATTAATTATTAAATAATAATAATAATTATTATTATTAATTATTTGTTAGAAATAATTTACTTATCACGCATATTTAGTAACATACCCGGAAGATATCTTGCAATGAACCCGAGGCCGAGGCTCAGGCGTCTACGTTGCTATCTGACCTCATATGTCACGTGAACCAATGACACACGTTTTCGGAAGGAATTTGTCGCCGGAAGAGATTTCGCAGTACACCGGCGTCGCCGTCGAGACGTCTTCAGTCCGGCACGAAATGCATCTCCGGCTAAGCGTCCAAATCACATCCTCTCGACACCGTATGGAAAGCTGAAGGTTCGGTAACTCTAGTCTCTTACATCAGTTGGGATCACGCTTGGCTGTCTAGTCTATCACCGTGTTTGTACAAGGCCGAAGGTTCCATTGATGTGGTCTCATTTCCTATGCGATATCTAGTTACTTCTATATTTCATTACTTTTACCCTTCTCAGTCGAGGCCAACCCCAAATGTCGGCTTCTCATAGATGTAAGCTCTGACTAGGCATCTCGTAATCTTAATCTTTAGATTTGTACAGCGCCCAAAGAAAGTTACGTCGTGGTAACTAAGAAAGTTACATCGTGGGACCAGCTTATTCACAGGCGCTCAGTCAAAACACAATCGATAAGCAGGTAAGGTAAGGTTCCAGGTTAAAATCGTAGGATCAGACATGTAGACAATCAAAAGGCTACGGTGGATGGGATTTAGAATTGGAGCGGCGAGAGAGGTAAGGGGAAGAGGAGGAATCAAGATAGGGTTTGTCGAGGAGTGTTTTCAGTTTTGAATGAAAGACTTACGCAATGATTATAAGAAGTGCAGTTTTGGTGAGTTCGTAGAATGGTTCAGATAATTGTCGTAATTCTGGGGGGAGTTTATTCCAGAGGGGTGCAGCAGCTTGGGTTATAGAGCGATTTCCAAATTTTAAGGGCGAGGTGAC
This sequence comes from Norana najaformis, assembly GCA_964023275.1. Taxonomy (NCBI): domain Eukaryota; kingdom Metazoa; phylum Annelida; class Clitellata; order Crassiclitellata; family Hormogastridae; genus Norana; species Norana najaformis. The sequence goes on from OZ029917.1 coordinate 24,418,461, forward strand.
GGAAGGGCGGAAAAGTGTACGACGAAAGAAGAGCTGGTTGAGTGGAGTGATTGGATTGTAAGTAACTGTTAAAGATATGAGGGTTTGAGAGATCTGATTGTATTGAAGGTAAGTGATAGGGCTTTGTCCGCTATTCGTTGTTATATTTTAAGCCAGTAAAGTGATTTGAGAACAGGAGTGATGTGATGGTGTTTGATGGGTTTTGTAATAGCACGATAGAGAGTAGCCTATTCTGGATAGCTAGAAGGCGTTTTATTCAAAAGAGTTAATAACAGTAGCCTAGGTTAGCATGGACTAAGTTTATGGCTATGGTAGATGCGGTTTGAAGTCGAGCATAAGAAGAATTTTGCGAAGGTCGCTGATACGCATGAAGCAAGAGTGAGAAAGATGGATGCTATGATCGGAGAAGCTGATGTTTCGAACGAAAATCACATAAGTTGCAGACAGGAGAATTAGTAGGAAAGAGGTGGGTGAAGACAGAGTCTAGACTGAGGAGGTAAAGGGGTCAGGAATTTAATTTAGTTGCAAGTACTTAAAAGTCTCGGTTTTAGATGGGTTCAAACAGAGGAGAATAGATGTCATCCAGGAGGAAATTTTAATAACCACATGAAGAAGAGGATTTCGGATCAGGTTCTCCATTCATTTAGGCACTAGGCTTGCTCAACAATTAAATTACCACAGGACAAATAACGTTAAACTGTTAATTGAACAGGAGTGTCATCCTTACAGGAGTATTTCTTCAGGCTTAGCTAATAACCTTGTGACAATGGGAAAGAAAACGTGAGAGATATTGCTAAATAATTTCTTCTAAGCAGGCGTCGTGACCGAAGTAAGTTCATCATGGTTTAGTTGTTATGACGAACAAACTCTTCTCTCCTATGCTTCAGCTCGAAATCTACCCGTTGTTTGCTGCCGACTATGCATTATGATGCGCGCCAGGCAAGAAATCCGATATTATAATGCACTCCAAACAAACGAAGGGTTGATACCGTAAATCAGCTTGGCGACAGTTTGAAACGTTCTACAGGCAGATGGCCGAAAATTTGCAATATGTTGGATATTGCAGCCATAAATGGACACACCATATTGTTAAACAAATATGTTGGATATTGCAGCCATAAATGGCCACACCATATTGTTAAACAAGTATGTTGGATATTGCAGCCATAAATGGACACACCATGTTGGTAAACAAGTATGTTGGATATTGCAGCCATAAATGGACACACCATATTGTTAAACAAGTATGTTGGATATTGCAGCCATAAATGGACACACCATATTGGTAAACAAGTATGTTGGATATTGCAGCCATAAATGGACACACCATATTGATGCAGACTATCACAGCAAGGTGTTCTCAAAATATCGCATCTTTTGCGAAGGCCTGAATATGCAAAACTGTCCAAATGCAATTGCAGAAGCTGAGGTGAACGTCCACGGGATTACCTAAAAAAGTGTGGGCAGCACTGACATTGATTGGACACCTGTGTTCCAGTAATCCGACATGTTGTGAGTGTTGGAACAGTAGTCACAACAAAGTAAGAGACGATCACCATACTTAGCTGCAAGAGACTTAAAATGGAGTGACAGACTGTACTCAGCTGCAATGCGACTCAATAGGACTATCTAGGGTACCCTGTTCGCATTAATACATGTATGGGAACACTGCTAGAAATAAGAGTAGGTAATACTGCATGTAGTACTCCAGCACCAATTAGTCAGATAAGTTATATCGTATTTGAAAGTTTGTTAAATGTGCTATACATATCCAGGTACATATTTTTTATGGGATACAGAAGCAGAACAATTTCAGTAATCATAATCGTAATCCCAAGATTTCTACAGCGCCTAATAAAGCCACGTCACGGGGATCAGCTTATTCACAGGCGCTCAGTCAAAACAAAATCGATAGGTAAAAGGATTCGGTTCCAGGTCAAGATCCAAAAGTCAGGCAAAGAGTCAGCGTGGCAGCTACGGTGGGTGGTGTTAGGAATTGTAACGGAAAGAGAGAAAAGAGGAAGACGGGGAATTGGGATAGGATCTGTGAAAGAAGTATGTTTCCAGTTTTGAGTGAAAGGTGGAGCATAGATGATAGGCGGTAGAGCATAGCAAGTGCGACTTTCTATAAGAAGTTGTGGATCGTTCGCAAACCTTGGCATCATCTAATAACGAACATAGAGCTTTCAAAATATCCAATAGGGTCGATTCGCAATCACGAACAAACATAGCCCTTATATAAATCTAAATATGTGCGTCTAACTTTTTCTTTTCCATCACGTACCCTATCGATTAGATAAACAACAGCAATTTTAACGTTAGTCGTTGAGCTGATTTTTGGTCCTGATAAAATATTTAGCTCAGTCCCGAAATTATCCGGACGGACATGTCAGACAGATCGGTCAAGTTCCGGTATACGAACCGTTACTCTGGCCAATTACTCGGAGTGTGTAGAGCGCCACTCCGCGGCCGCTGTATGGATCACTTACGACGCGACGCCAGAAGACATTGATTTCCAGCGCTGAGATTTAACGGCACAATCTGTCGCCTTTGGCTTTCCATAGCGTCTTGTCGCTGTATCGTCGAGACGTTGAAAGATCGATAGCGTACCGACGCGGATTAGACGCCGTCCAGGGCGAGTGGAGTGGGTTCGAAACACAACTGATTTCATCAGGTGATAGCAAGACAGTTAACTTCCTACACAACTAAATGCAGGACTGTAAATTCTCGCTTATTCAGCGCACCGTGTTTAACCGCCATGGAGCTTGTATGTACTAGATTGCTGCTCGTCTATGGCAACGAAAAAACAGGAAGGCAGGCAACTAGAAGTCAAGCAACCAGGAAAAGAAAATCCTTCGCGGCGTCGTTCTAAAATAGCGCACTAGAAATCGCCAAATAAGGCGCTGGCTCGTCAATCAACGTTAATTCTGGCCAATGAGATATGTCATTTTATATATGACCCAGCAAAAGCACCGTGACCGAATTCTAAACAGGAAGAATAAAGACTTGCGCCGCGCACGCGATTTGATCAAAATGACAGTTAAGATAGTTCTGGAAGATTACAAAAGGCTTTAGGCCTATAAAAGCCAGGACTGGACACAATTAAATACCATATAATAATCACATCCAAAAAGACCGATCTAATATGGTGGTTGAAGCCAAAAGCTTAGAGAAAATAGGAGGATCTATGCATAGGTCAGGCAACCCATTACTTAACGAAATTGAGATATTACACAAAGTTGCCCATCGATCTGCGACATAAGCTCCTTCATCTTTCTTTGCCTCTTTTCCGTAGGGGATCTGTTCGATCGTCGTCTGGTTTGTCAGATCGGGAGCCTCTTTCGGGGGATTTATCTTGAATAGGCGCTATACACATTCGTGATTACGTTTACAATTACAACACTGAATGGCATACAGAAGCAACATTGGAAGCAACACTTGTATAAAACTAGAAACAATAGGCCTCTTTGTTTGCGCAAGAAGTTAAACCAGGTGCACTTGAAACAGCACGTGTGAAAACAACCTTTCTTGAGTGCAAAGTTATTGAACTGTTAGAGTAGAAGGATTGATTTGATGCATCATGAAACGACTGCCTTCAGCAGACGAGCCACTGAACTACAACTGTGGGACAACATGTCCGAAGCTCTCGTGCTGGATAAGATAAAGACAAACAGAACGTGACTCGTGCGTTCGTTGCTAAAACAACCGACTCTCCAGCCAGTCTGACTACCTCTCAACGATACACAAATAGATTAGACTCACAACCTCCGTTCTAGCAAACCTGGCAACTAAGAAATCGTCTTCTTAATCTGATACTCTGGAAAAGAGCGAAATAGAGGGGCAGGCAGGCAAGCAAGCAGACAGACATACAGGCAGACGGACAGACAGGCAGACATACAGACAGACAGACAGGCGGGCAGGCGGGAAGACAGGCAGACAGGCAGGTAAGCAGGCAGACAGACGGGCATACAGACAGGCAGGCAGGCAGGCAGAAGAGTGACCAAAACATGTAGCTTAAAACGAAAAATGCTTAACTGTATCGCGCCTGAAATGTCAATTCTGTTAAGTCTGTAGGTCTGAACGGTCGATAATTAATCTGAAATAATTAAAGTTAATTGGGAGATCATCGCGAGTGCCTAGTGGTGTTTAATGCGTTGGAATCAGATTGGGAGTTGAATTTTTTATAGGTCAGAAAGATTTTTAGAATATTATTATGTTCCATTAGCGCCTTCTAGTGAGCGCGATTATAAAAAGACTGCATTGTCGCATGGAGGCTCAGCAGTTGAAGAAGAGGACTGCAAGTATGCCGAGCCTAAGAAAATTCGCCAATACTTTGTATCTATCGCTGACACTAGAAGTTGGCTTAATAGATTGATTGTCTTCTCCTTTTAGTGAATGTGAATAAGATCAGCCTCTTACCTCTTCCAGTCTGCTTATGGTCCTTAATGCTTCACATAACCCGCCTTCGTGTGCACTTCTGAACTTTGTAAGGAGGGCATTAACGAATTTTAGTTGTATTGTATTGTATATTTCTATTAACCCCAAAAGCAGAAACGGGTGTGAACAGTTAGCAAACTTCATTGTTTGTAATTAGACATACATAATAAAGAATCTTTTAAGGGCCTGCCAAAAGCGCTGCCAAAGTCGGGCTTCCGTACACACGCGTTGCCAAACCAATGGATTCCCAGCTAGAGTTGGCAGTCTGCACCATTTCAGAGTTCAATGTTTCGAGGATGAGGAACGATGATAGCCGACGAGGTCCACAGCACTGGGTTGCCTCACCGTCCAGCAGTGCTTGGCATGAGGCTTTCTCTCCCTCACCGCGCACTCTTACCATCGACAATAGAGAAACAATGCACTCAGTTTAAAACCGAATTTCTTAGGTGGTCTAGTGGAGGCAAATGTTGAAACATTTTTTTCTGTTCTGGCGAGTATTTTAACCCCCGACCTCTGAGTTGAAAGGTCATTGTGTGCTAACAGCCTCATTATAAGCGGAGCAAAGAAAGACCAAACGAGTCCATGAATGAACGAACGAGTCAAGAATGAAAGAGGAAACAAAACTGAGTAACGGATGGGAACATGCCTATCTATTGTGTTTAGGAACACATATGGCTATCCAATATTTTTGCAGTTTTCAGGCATCAGTCAATGTTTGTACTTAATTATTACTTAATTAACACTTACTTAGTTACTTCTCCACTGTGGAGAATAATAATACTAATAATGCTTTTAGGACAAAAAATCTTACTCTAATCCATCCAATGCGCCGCCTCCCGATTTCTCTCAATCTAAGCACAACCCAACGTAACAGCTCCTCTGTTCTCTTCCCTCTCCATCTCCTGACAACTGGATCCCCTTCCTTACAATGTATCCCTGGAAAACCCCTCTGACTTGACACAACGCCAGTAAATAAGCTGGTGCCCTGCATTAGATTTTATGTAGTGTTGTAAATTTTTCAGTTTGTGAGTTACGAATTTACAAAAAGCGGGGCATACAATCTAATAACATAGTAGCTAAACTAATTGAACAAAGGAAGGAACTGAAAACGGAAAGCGAAATGTGCCCCTCTGTGTTAGGAACAGAAAGACGTCACTAGGTGGAACGAAGGGGCAAGATGAGTATAACTTAACTGGGGGCTGTTTCATTGTCTGTGCTTAGACATATTGTGCTGTGCGGTCATATCACGTATGAATCGGTGTCAAACTTCATGTCCGACTTCCTACACAAAGACCGGGAGGAGGTGGACGTTGAGCTCGTCATCATGAACCGGTCAGTTCAACTGGGCATTTTGCTTTACGAATCAATATGAATTTCTATCGTCATATAAAATGTAACTCATCGTTTGTCCTATAGAGCTAGATTTTGTTGCAAATGTAATCGTACAAATCGCCACTAATGCTCTAGTTACTTGAAATAATAAGAATATTTAACAGGTTCTTTTGAATTTCTCACTAGGAAAGAACCGGACCTGGAGTTGGAGGGACTTTTCAAGCGACATTTCACTCAGGTGGAGTTTTTCCAGGGAACTGTCATGGACGCTAATGACCTTCACCGCGTCAATGTCAGTGCATGGATATTCTTTAAGCAATTCATCGGTAGAACGTAGATTAAAGTGAGCTGTGAAGAAATTTCAAAGCAAGACGCTAGTAACAGAGTATTTAAATCTTAAGATAACATACAATAAGCAAACCCTGTTCTCTCGAGTACAATTCAGTATTATAATCTGTCGCATTTCCAAATTTTTCATAATTTTGCCGAAAGTTTTCATATGTTTACTATTCATTTGTTTTGATTTGTTGGGGTTATTTTAATGTTTAAGCATATAAGCAAGATATCCAAGTAGGTGTCTTTCTGCAAACTTGTGTGAAATTTGAGGGCAATTTTTTGCATCAAATTCCCTTAAGAAATTTGCAAAGCGTCCTAAATGCTCGTGTTTTTTTGCGTCGCCAACGCCAAGCAAAATATTATGCAGTTTTATCAAATCCTAACAACAAATTTTGCATTGATTCTGAAAATTTCGAAACCCTCGAGAAAGCTGCTGCTGTTGCGCACAAAATTGCAGTCATAAGAAAGATTTTTAAAAGCATCAGACATCTTCGAGCTTGCATATTGCCTGTTTCAATCGCCTTCGAAATCTTGACCCTGGCAATCAAGATGGCTTTGCTCTTAACACTAGCTTATTTGCTCACTTGATCATGCGGTCATCACTTGGTGTTGTAGATAAAAGAAGCCGATGCCTGTCTTGTTTTGGCAAACAAGTATTGCGAAGACCCGGATGCTGAAGACGCTGCAAACATTCTTCGTGTGATCTCAATAAAAAATTACCACGACGATATCAAAGTCATTATTCAACTGCTCCAGTATCACAACAAGGTATATTATCCAATGTTGCCAATCTGTTATGTCCAATGTTACCTTCTGCATTGTCATTCACTGCACGATAACAACATGATCGTCCATTGTTGCTAAGTTCTTATTCAGTTCCGAAATTTCAGGACATTGCTTTGAAAATGAACCCAGTAAATTGCGATTTTCAAATAACTCCGACGCAAAGATACACTAAAATCAATCGTTTCATAAAACCTTGTTGTTTATGGAATTCGTCATCCAATCCATCTAAAAACCTTCGATATCTCGATATATGGCTATATATGTGAAATCAACATCAACTCTACAGGCGCTATAAAATTAGTTGGATAGGATTAGACAATGTAGAGAATTGTCTCAGTTTTATGCTGACTTTGAGTTAAGATGTCTTCTTTTCTTCAAACGTTATTTAACTGTACAATTTAATTTGGAAATTTCTTGGACCGATACTTGGTCCTGAATTTTAGTAATTGTTTTGCAATATAAGCCTAAAAATTTTGTCGTTTTTGGTGATTTGAAACCCTATGCCCTAAATGAGCTACGTAATGTTTTGGTGGGTTTTTGCTTTTCAAAGTCCTACCTACTTAACATTCCAAGCTGGGATTGGAAGCGAGGGGACGATGCCGTATGTCTGGCTGAGCTGAAGCTCGGCTTCATAGCGCAGAGCTGCTTGGCTCCTGGCTTCTCGACGCTCATGGCCAACCTATTCACCATGCGATCATACAGAGTGGTAGGTAAAAGAACAATGTCTGGCCAATCGACTGACGTGTGTGAGTGACTTGGTTACATGGAGTTCTGTGGCGTTTTGGTGATAGTTTATTTTGAACTAGTGGTACGATAGTCTACAATGTTGGACCGCCATCTGAGAGAATGGGAGTTTAAATTACCGCTGCGATAGCTAGATATTTCAAAATTTGCACTGCTGTTTTCTAGTCGCTCTTCTCCTTCTTCCCATTCTTCTCTTTCTCCTTATCCTCCTCCTCCTGTTTCTCCTTCTTCTTCTTCTTCTTCTCCTTCTTCTTCTTCGCGTTCTTCTCCTTTGCGTTCTTCTTTCCAGCAATAAATGATAAATGGATGATGTACAAAATCAAATGCTGATACTGTTATGTTACAGTTAGACAGTAAACAAAAAAATTAACAGTTAGTAGATAATAGAATTGGTTAAGTCCAGTTTCTTTGAGGACTTATGTCAAGTTGCAAAAAAGGCGCTATACTATCCTAGGAGTGAAAAGGTGCATTTCAATTTACCTTAACTTTATTTTTATTGAATTCAGCTCAAAACCCATACACAAAAATTAGTGAATTAGAATCAATAATTATGAAACTCTCCGAGGTTGATTAGTTAAGCGCTCGATATGTAAGGCGAAACAGGCTGATTCAAACTTCTGAACCTGTTATCGTTATGGCCATTAACGTATTTTCGTTTACAGTCAGTGCTAGCTATGCATCATTACATTACATAGTAACAATGCGTAACAAATAAGTAAAAATCTGACTTAATACAGAACTTACTCTGAAGATATCATAGTGAAGGTTGCGTGTGTTATTTGCTCCTGCTTTTCAAACAAGGACTGCGTGGTACGTATCCTTTCTGATTCTTCATTATGCACACAGAACTTTCACAGTTAACTTTGTATTCAGAGCAAATATATCCACCCACTAGACTCTGTAAGGTAACGGATTTGGGAGTTACTCCAATTTATGCATTTCACCATGGAGGCGCCATTGGTTGTTATTAGCTTAAAATTAATTAAAGAATTTGGTGTCTATTCTGTATGGATTCCGGATATTACATACATACTTGGACAGAAATTTTGTATAAGCTTATGACTTTACACTTGCTTGACACAGAGCATCATGTGACTGATTTACTGCCTGTGGCATATTTCTTTGAATAACTCCCTATAAAATTAAAACACATTTTACCGCACTCCAGTCATGTACAGTGAATAAAATGTGAATGACTACATAATATAATATGTAATATCTAGGATAATTATATGAGTATATATTATACACCTAGTCATGTAGCATGAAGTAAATGCTGATATACATGTTAATCATCATGTAAAAACTTTTCAAAGACGTAAGCGCCCACTTGGAGTCATCTCTCTGGAGAGGCTTTTGTTGTTAAACAATGCAATTTTTTATTGCAATGCAATCGCTGCACTGCCTTACAACACACTGCTTCTTATCACATCACATTATCTGACATGTTCTGCACAAGTGATTTTATTCAGCCAATCGATGTATGTTTTTACTACGCATTTCCCATTTTCCATCTTCTTCCCAGTCCATCGTCTCTTTCAATTAAGACCGGTGACATCAAAGGTCGTATTTTCCCAACCTCTGACCCTGATGAGTAATTGGATTTATGACATGTTCTAACGACGTCGCCTGGCACTATTCAACATCGACTGAGGCCTTTTCTGCCATCTACCGACAAACAGTCATCGGGTGGGAGGCATTCAAGAGGAAGTAGTCGGGGTTTTTAGTCCGGGTTGGAGAGTTAGGGAAGAAATAACGTTGTAGTCATTCGGGAATGAGGAGGTTTAGACAGGATTTTATGTATGGGAGACAGGTTTTGACGCCTATGCACACCCTAAGTACACCTATGTATGTGTTGCGAAGACAGGTTTGACAGCCCATGCACACCCTAAACCATATCTAACCCTGTGTTTATATAAATGAAATCAAAATATAGGGTTATAAATATTCGAAATAATAACACTGTTTGATTAAACCAAAACAATCTTCTTGTTGAATGTTGCTAACTAATTTGAAATCCTTTAGACTTTGATCCTCTGGAGATCATTGTAGATCCATTCATAGCCAGTATGTGGCGTGAAGAGATCACGGTAACATTGATAACGGTTGCACCTACTGACCTGTCTCAATGATTGATAACTGTTGCTCTTCTTGACCTGTCTCAGTGAGTGATAACAGCTGCACCTACTGACATGTCTCAGTGAGTGATAACAGCTGCACCTACTGATCTGTCTCAGTGATAGACTGTCTACGTGTTGTAGTCGTCGGATATGCCACAGTGGCAAAACGACTACATGCGAGGCACTGGGATGGAGATGTACACGGAATTTCTATCCACCGCCTTCTCTGGAATGACTTTTCCAGAAGCTGCGGAGTAAGCAAATATGTCTTTGTGCATGCATGAAGATATTAAATTTACACGTACTTGGCTTTCGAGAAATGGATTTCGAGAATCTCGTTCCTGTAGTAATTACTGACCTGTCAGAGCTTGGCTGGTCATATATGTGTTTGTGCGTGTGTGCGTGCGTGCATGTGTGTGTATGTATGTGGTCGATTATTGATTGCATTTTGCGCCATTAGAAAATTCATTCGACTTCATAGACGCCGCTACCCTGATTCTAATGATGCTTAAAGCTTAAATATTCCATTGAAAGCGCACACATGTTGAGAGAAGAATCAAGAATTTCAAGGTGCAGAGGCAGTGGAGAACTCATGTTGGGTTTCATATAAACTATATCATTGTTGCTATTACAGTAAAATCTGTGTATCTGCAAAAGAATAGGTTTCGGTAATGTAGAACAATGCAAAAATGTTTTAATTAACGTGGATTTCTCAACATTTTGAATCATCAGTTGAGCACGTCTAAACAAGTACATTCTGTCCGGACACTGAGGTCTCTCAGACCATCTTACAGCGACACTAACGATCTATTATAACGGCGCTATGCGAGTGTTGGCTACAATTTGATGAAATCGTCAGTTAAATTCTCAGAAGCCGATCAGTCATGTGCAGCAGAGCTTGACTTGAGAGCGCAACGGAAATGATATCTTTAAGGTCTACCAAGAAAGCATCGGGGTTGCGCGCGAGAAGCTAATCTGATTGCTTTGCCGCAGGACGTGCTTTGTCAGGCTAAAGCTGCTGCTGATAGCGATCGAGACGAGGGGCGGCAAAGGGACGGACAGCAATATTGCCATCAACCCTGGTCCGAATGTCGTCATCGATTCCAACACACAAGGATTCTTCATCGCCGAATCGGCGGACGATGTAAAAAGGTCCGTGTTTCGCTCTGTAGGAGAATCAGACAGAGAGATTTAGGGCGATTAATGACTCAGTCCGCTAGAAAAGACGCTAGATCGATAATAACGATTAGGAAAATCTCCGGAAAGCTGTATAATTAAAAGAAATTGGAATATGAAGAGTCTCATATAATACTTATATAAGCCAATTTCTTTTGATGTGTGACTAATATCAATTCCCATTATATATATACTGTACATGAATGTATATATACATGTAAACATAAAGTGAAAAAGGTATAAACACGTCTGATATAATTTGTTTGGAAACACGCATGTGCTTAATTTACTGGTGATACAATTTGCAAATGTGTCCTCTCCAGCAGCAGTGCAACCCCTTTCTGATGCTCTCTCCCTCCTGAGTAGATAACTCTTACTCCATCACTGCTAAAATCCCCATCATCTCTCCACCTCACCTCCACCAACCCCAAGATCTGAATTCTAGCCCTTCTCATTTCGCTGATTACATTTACTAGATTAGTTAACATGCATGCATAAACCAGGCCTACATTCCTTATGTATATAATATGTAATATATAGCAATGTATACGCTACTACATTTTACTACGTGGAAATTCTCTCATGAAGACAGTGAATGAAAGAAAAATTGAGGGAAAGAAAGTTCCAGGAAGACCAAGAAATATGCTGTTGGATTGGATGACAGATAAAGGAAGAAGACGGGGCTACAAAGAAGTCAAGTAGAGGGCAAAGAACAGAAAAGAGTGGCGTCATTGAATTCTTGGACCTGCCTAAGGACAGAACACTGAAAAAGTAGAATGCATTTAATTTAGAGGAAATATAGATTCCTAAATAAATTTGTGCCTATGTATGCATGCTGGAGTCCCACGGATAATAAAAATAACTGTACAGTGTAGTCTATACACTGCTTTATAATAGGCCCTACATGTTACATATAAGGGACGTAGGCCTGCTTTATGCATGCATTATACCTAATCCAGGTCATCTTAGAATAATAAGGTCACGCTTCAGATGTGCGGGTAGCCGTAAATAGGTTGTGTCCATCTGCATTTATTCCTATACATTGTATTTAAGACATACACGGTCTCCTGCATTTGTTCAGTGAATTAAAGATCTACATGAAGATCACATGTATTTATAAGAATAAGCTTACATATATTTAATTAATTTTCTGTACTAAAGCTGACACTTGGTTCTGAATGGTAAGCTAGATGTTGTATATATAGTTTATATTGCCATCAAAATTACAGTGAGCGCAGATGTAATCCGGATTGTATAGTACATTGATGACAGTACCGTAGCATCTGTAGTCGGTATAGTTTTTCTTTAAAGGTATTTAGTTATAGTATGCATCGCAGTGTTTAGTTTATATGCTGAATGTAATATATCTATTAAAAGACTCGTTGTAGTCAGGCGTTTGCTTTTTAACGCAGGGTACTGGTTCGAGTCCCCTGCTGTCAGAGACTGTGAACAAGTATTACTTGCTGTGGATGTGTTTATTGGTTGCAGAGCATTGTACTTTTGCAAATCATGCCACGGAGACGCTAACGACATCAAATCGATCAAAAAATGCCGATGCAAAACAAGTAAGTGCAACTCAGAGATTAAATCACTGTCTGTGTATTCAATTACAAGTGATTGATAAGAAGACTGTAAAGGGCGCTTTATAAATGTCCAGATACATATCTCTGTCAAATACACGCCTTTGTGCTATTGAAGGTGAACGTCAGTTACAGTTACAGTTAATAGGCTAAGTAAGCAATATTGGCTTTTAGTGCCTTTGTCTCTCCATCCAACTGGCAGCTCTTTTTTGAAACTGTTCAAGCTTGGTGTAGATATTACTTCTTCCGGTAACCCGTTCCAGTGCTCTACAATCCTTCTAATGTCCAATCGCACCCTCTTATGATAAAGTTTCAGACTGTGCCTCTTAAATGTCCTATTGTTGCCCTCTGGAAGAAGGTTTGCTTGTCTATATTTTCGAGTCCATGTAAAATTTTGTAGGTCTCAATAAGGTCAACTCTCAATCCTCTTCTTTCTAGGGAAAATAGACCCAGCTTTTGAAGCCTTTGTTCATATGGCAAGACTTCTGATGAGTTTAGTAGCTCTTTTTTGTACTTTTTCCAGGCATTCCATGTCTTTTTTGTAATAGGGACCTCCAAACTTGGATACAATATTCTAGATGCGGTCGAATATACGCATTGTACAGTATCTTAAAACTATCAATATCTATGTGCTTGAAACTTCTTTTTATCATACCAAGAACTGACATTGCTTTACTTGCTGCTTTTCTACATTGCTGGCTCCACTTCAGATCTTTATTGATGCATACTGCCAAGTTTTTCTCCATCTCAATCTCTTCTAGGTTCACAGCATCCGTTCCATCCCTCAGATGATAGTTCATTTTATTCCTTGGCCCAATTTGCATAAGTTTGCACTTGGAAGCATTAAATTTTAATAGCCATTCCCTTGATCAATCTTTCAACTTATCTAGATCTTGCTGCAAAATCTGTTCATCTTCCTCATTTTGTATTTTCTCCATATTTTTTTTGTCATCAGCAAACATCTTCACAGAACTTTCTATTGGTGTCTGGTATCTCATTTACATGGTCCAAAAATAGCAGTGGCCCTAACACTGATAATTGCAGAACTCCGCTGAGAACTCCTGCCCAGCCTATTTCTTGCCCATTAAGCACCACTCTCATTTTCCCGTTTATTAAGAAATCTTGAATCCATTTCAGCAGCATCCCCTCAAACCCGTATCCTTTCAATCCGCTTCAATCCATGATCACTGTGACCATCGATGTTTTGCTGTATATAATTTATGATGTTTATTACCGCTTGTCTACGGTGTAAGCTCTTATAACAACATGAGGATGTGCTCAGCTTCATTTTGTTTAATAACACCACCGTCCAGCAGTCCCTCGTAAATGGTAGAAGATGGAGTGTCCACAAATCTCCCGAACAAGACAGGCATTTACCGCAGGTCGCAGAACGTACCTCTCGCTAGTTGACGGTCGATGCCATTCCGCAGACTCTTTCCGTCCTTCCGTCACCGAAGACGTACTGACTTCATTTTGTTTAGATGTCTATGAATGGTGCGCTAGCTCTGAGAAATTGCTCACTTTGTTCTTCTTTAGCAAGCAATGGTGGGTTTCTGCGACTCGACAAGAAAAAGTCTCACTCTTGGAGAAAGACAGAAAGAATCGGATCGTCGCCTTCCAGGTATGGACTCAACTTTCTCAATTTATGTGTAGGCTATATCACGAACACAAGGAAAGACACATGGAGAATGAGAAAGGAAGACAGGCTGAAATAATTACAACGACAGGCAGGAAAACAGAGAGAAAAGCATACAGGAAGATAGGCACACAGACGTACACACAGCCAGAAAGGCAGCCAGACAGACATGCATAAGAAAGTCAGACAAACAGACATAAAGACAGACTATGTAAGTATACATGTTCGTATGTTTTTTGTGTCAGCAGTTGCAGTCTGAAGGCCCTCAACTGTAACTCGTCATCTGAACATACGAAATCAAACTCCATCCGAAAGTACGACATCGTTTGCTATATCTTAGGCACTGGTACAACGTCAGTGGTATCGTTTTTCTAGAGCGACCCTATGGCCTTGAATCGTTTTCAGTTATTTATATGAAAGGGATGGCGTAGTGCCGCTGCCCATTTGAATGAAGGCCGAATAGTTTTCATATCCAAGTTTATGGACCGTGTTAACCATAGAAAATATAGTCTTTATCGCAATATCTATCTCATGACCAACATCACGTCAAAACGATCATCACCAATACTATAATCAACCTCATTGTCATCATCACCGTAAGCAACAACGTTTTTATCAGTGTCATTCTCACCGTTGTATCATTGACAAAATTATCATTTGTTCATCAGTTCATGTTCAACGTCTTCCAACAATATTTGACCAATTCAGTGTGATCACAGTTTAATTGTTGACTCAAATTAATTAGTGCCAGAAAATTACTGTCCTGGGCTTGTCTTAGAGAAAATTCCTTGGCATGTCCATCCGTCATTAACCTGCATTTCCATCCGTCGTTCGAGGGAACCAGGGACAGTGGCCAGTGGAGAACCGACCTTCACACGGACACATCCACTGACTCACGAAAGTTCGACTCAACTGGAATGTTCCACTGGTGCCAACCACAGCCAATGTCTGCCTGTCTCATCGTGAGTCCACTCAAGTTAAACTTTTATTTGTAATATTATTATTTTCTATTATTATTGGTGTTTTATTAATTATTATTTTTCCAAAGTACATATAATGCAAACAAAATTTCTAAAGATTAGGAATTACACGTGGCACGGCAACTACTCGTCAAGTGTAGTGCGACAGTACAGCTAAGCTTAATTACAAGCAACAGGAAGCAATGCCTCACAATTCCTACCAGTTATCTCTAATGCATTCTAAATCTCCTTGAAAGCCACTGTCTTCTTTAAGGATCAACTGAAGAAGGTAGTTGCTTTCTTATTGGATAAAAGGTC
This sequence comes from Norana najaformis, assembly GCA_964023275.1. Lineage (NCBI taxonomy): Eukaryota > Metazoa > Annelida > Clitellata > Crassiclitellata > Hormogastridae > Norana > Norana najaformis. The sequence continues at coordinate 24,433,885 of OZ029917.1, forward strand.
ACACATATCAATATAATTGATTTACGTGTAACCTTACCACGAAACACACGAAGCCAAGGGACTAAGCGCATTACTGTCCTGCAAAGACCAATGTCCGGCTTCACTTAAAGTGCAGACGCGAACAAAAATTTTAAAATCGACTTCGCTGAAGCACATTTTGGACATCAGTGGCAGAGCAGGATTAACCGGTATACCAAATGTGCAGTTGGATGGAATTCCCGCCGACAGGGGCCCCCGACTGGAGTAAGAATTTTCTACACTGATAAAAACTGACAGAATTTATTATACCAGCTATTTATTCATAGGAGCAAGTCATTAATTTTCATTATAAATAAGAATAGGCTAGTAGTGTTCATGCATTATGGGATTGACATAGTGATAGACTCTAAATAGCTGTTGTTCTACAGAACAGAGATAGAGACATTTACAGTAACAATAAGCATGGAGACAGCGTCACTTTGGGGTTCAGCAGTTGTGATAAACATTTGTTGATATTGCTAAAATAAAGCAATTAAAACTTTCACAATACGAACCACAACAATCTTGCAGAAATGAAAAGTCAATCACGCTGATACTTTTCACTTTTTATTTTAAGATAGGAAAGATGGAGAAAGAGGTAGAGAATTATATATGGAGATATATATAGTCTATGTTATAGAAATTGGCACTACAAATTTTTTGTTGTAACTGTGCTAACCATGCAGTTTCGTACTAAACAATATTCTGAATTGTCATTCATAGTCAGGGGTGTACGGCCGGGCGAGGTCCCACTGAGTCCAAGAACACTATTCTTGGATTCGTGTTAATCCGGCCCTGATCAAAGACCTTCTTGGGCCCGCGCCGAAACGTGTACATTTACCAGTTGTCATAGCGATGCTCATTTTATCTTTCTGTCACTGTGAACTGTCAGAACAGGGAGCAGGCGGCCATGACAGTGTTGAGCAATCACGTGATCGTCTGCCTGTTTGCCGATGCTCATTCGGCTCTGATCGGTCTTCGGAACCTCATAATGCCACTCCGCGCCAGCAACTTCGAAGAGGATGAACTGAAGCACGTCGTCATCGTAGGAGACAAAGACTACATCCGAAAGGAGTGGAAGAGTCTCTGCAACTTCCCCAAGATCAGCATACTCAATGTAAGCACGCCAATTGGACCACCGGTTTTAACTTGATTTAACCGCACCACGAGGATGTTCTTGATTATGCTAAATTGAATTTGATTCTATTGGATTAGATCTAATTTTACGGCCGATAAGACTACAAGACATTGGACAGTTTGCAGACATTTGCAGTAGGCCTAGTTCTAACACAGATCAAATGACTTATGCACCACTTAAAACTCATGTTATGTTGGACATGTCTTCTCATGTCATACTACCGTATGTCATACCAGAATGGACTAGTTTATCCGACTAAATTAGGTATTGCTAAGTTGAATTAGCCCACATAGGAAAATAAAAAATTGAGATGGTTTCAGGTGTTCTAGATAATTAGACTAACAGTCAGCTTATACAAATTGGAAGATATTACGATTTATTAGATTAAATGTTGTGATATTATTTCATGTAGTTTATTAGAAATTTTTATACGACAGTCAACTCAATTAGCGGCAAATTCAGTCCAGTACAGTATAAAGTTGCATCTCTCCAACTGGTCACGTGACTAGATTATTGTTCTGAACAGTTTGTACATTCAGTTCTTTTTCAAGTTGACTAATGTATTCGATTAAAGAATATAACTACCAGATTAAGGTTATAGGCCCACACTAGATAACACTAGATTTGATTTAATGAGATCGGATAATATCGGAATGAATTTAAACATGGATAAGATCCGAATATGATAAAATCTATTTAATGATGCACACAGCGAGATCAGCTTGAATCGATCGAATTAACTTGTATTACATTAAGTTTAAATTTAACGATTTAAATTACGTATGCAAACCGATTTACTTGGAATTTCCACAGTAGTGCAGTTAGATTTGCTATGATTGACGAAATATCCTTTTTGCTGACTGGATAGCTACATTGGTTAAAGCGTACGTCAAGGCGCCTCTGTGTGTGAGGATGCCGGCTCGCATAACGATCGTGGCTATATTTAAGAGATTTAAATCTCAGTCTAGCACGCTCCGTACACGGGGACCTTAAATGGCGTGGCGCCCATTCAAACGGGCAGCGGTGATGAATAATCTCACTCGATCAGTTCACTGAAAATGAGCAGGGTCGGGGCCATACGGTCGCTATAGAAAGACCGTGTACATTCATATTTTACATTTATTTAAGCGCTAGCTTTGAAGGACCAATCCACTGGATCGATTGCTATAAGAGGCAACTTGATAGAAGTAGTGATCGATTGGCTTGCCTTAGGCTGTCTTTGCTTGCCTTCATTCTGTCAGTCATTGCAGTACAACATGTTGCACGGGTATTTGTAGTGTTGCCAGGTCGGAGCACCCTTGAGAAGATGACGGCAGCTTGAATTAGTTTCAAGTGGACTACAAATTAAATGGAATGCATGGGACATTTCTATAGCGCAAGTCAAACTCTTTATGTGCCGCTCAATAAAATTACGTTAGGTAACATTAAAATACCTCGTCGTCTGTACAGTTTAAAGTAGTTGTTCAACGGTCCAGATCTTCTGTGAACGGAAGACCATTCTTCTCGATTAAGACTTTTACAATGAAGTTTAAAGCGCTTTTAAAAAGGCCATACATGATGACTATTACGATAAACACGCAGTTTTCTTTCTTCGTGGAACAGGGTTCGCCGCTGAACCGCGCCAACCTGCGTGCCGTCAACGTTAACATGTGCGACATGTGCGTCATTCTTTCGGCGCGAAATTCGAGCGTCGATGACAGCAATCTGGTGGACAAGGAAGCCATTCTCTGCTCTCTCAACATCAAAGCGATGACGTTCGACGACACTGTCGGAATTCTACACTGCTCAGGAAACTCAGGTATAGGATACAGCTTATTATAATTCGCGTAATCAAGGTGGGTATTATAGGAGTCATCGCTTTCTAAAGTCAACCAAGAGGCGCTATATTAGTATGTTATTACGCAAGTACGTACATACTTGCATATATGTACGCATACACACATACATACTTACATTTCTTGACTGTAATTCCTAAAACTATTTGCATTTAAAATTAGACGGTTATAAGATACAGTTGCTTACTAGGTGCCGTAAGTGAATTAACGGAATACATGATTAAGTTAGCTTGGAATACATTATATTATATTAGGCTGAGTGTGACAGTGGATGAGTTTATTCCTAGTACCTTCGTAAATCCGATTTGATTTTGCAGGATTCCTTCCTTCTAATTCCAACCAGGGCTCTCTTTCACCGAATATAAAGCCAGTTAGAAGGGGAGTGGTCTCTGGAAGTGACATTCCAATGATTACGGAACTCGGTGAGGGTATTTAGCAGAAATGCGGTAAATAAAACTATATAGCCTATGCTCTTGATAAATTCAAACCATGAGCAGGACTCTCACCAGGAATATTAAAGTAATTTCTATTAAAACTGGACATACATGTATTACAACGAATTTCACTATCTGAAAATTTGTTTGGTACAAACCATGATTATTGGAGCCAGCATCTATTCTTAACCCGTATTGAGTCGTAATTTACATGCCCCGTCAAAATTACCAGTTTTTAATTTTTGCTCTAAACTTTTTTAAATTCTACGCTTTCATCCAATGATTAGAAATCCGTGTATGGTTTAAAAGAAGTAAGCGAGTTTCTTTGTAACATTCATTACGAGGTGTAGAGATTCCTAGCGTAGCTTCATTCTGTACAGATTTCCTTCTTTCTCGAGTGCACTTGGTCTTTCACAAGTGACATCTATCGTTCAAGCTAACACAGATTCAAACACGAACCTTGATCTCTCTCTCTATCTCTCTATCTATCTATCTATCTATCTATCTATCTATCTATCTATCTATCTATCTATCTATCTATCTATCTATCTATCTATCTATCTATCTATCTATCTATCTATCTATATCTCTGTCCTCTGCGAGTCCGTTAAGCATATCACTCAGCTCTATATGCATAATGGTGAAAGGATAGTTTGTCATTACTTTATCTTAATTCTCCTTAATTTTAATTGTCGAATACCTTTCTGGTAACTTAACTACTTCTCAGGTAACGATGCCAATGTCCAGTTCCTTGACCAGGATGATGAAGATGACCCAGAAACTGAGCTCTACATGACTCAGCCCTTTGCCTGTGGCACAGCTTTTGCCGTCAGCGTACTCGACTCGCTCATGAGTACGGTACGTTGCATTGTATTTTCTCAACCTTATGTTCATGTTAATTGACTTTTGCTCATTGAATTATGCTCATCGACTTATGCTCATTAGCTTATGCTCAGTGACTTATGCTCAGTGACTTATGCTCATTGACTTATAGTGACGACATATTGCAACAATTTGCAACAGCGAATTAAATTAATTCTGTATTCTGTTAAAAAAAAGTACAACCGTAATTATGGTTATGATTGTGATTATTATCGAAGGTAGCAATGATCCACCGGAATCCACATAATTAAACTGAGGCAAAAGGAAATATCTGGAAAATCAAGCTTAGTCCTTCGGAGTATTCAGGAAGGTCCTTTAAAAACGACAGTATTGCAGTGGTGGACACAGAAAGAATGGCGCGGGAAAAGAAAATTTGACCCGCCAAGCCCGCCACTGATGACCGATTAACTTGACTTTATCTCTGAATGAAATCTGCCCCGGAAGAATTTTTGTCTCCAGGGTTTCAAAAGCAACGGGTATGAAGATAGGGGTTGAAGGCAGCCAAGAGTAACTTCCTACGATTGTTTATAGATGGCAGCCTCATCGCCTACAGAACCTGTCGCACTGTGAATGTGAGTACTAGGTAGGGCCAACTTGTTCTGGCTGTCATATAATCTGATATATGAGAGACATTATACATGACTCAGATTATGTGGGAGATGTAGTCCGATGTTATGCGTCGAGGAAAGAAAGTTCAAGAACATCCACCTGGAGCCTCGTTCATCGGCTACGGCTGGGTATACATCAGGAAGCCACGTGTCAATTGTTGGATCTGCATATCTTCACGACCTCTGCTGGTAGAAATGCAGACACTGCGCTTATGCACATCGACTCGAACCCATTTTACCTCCAGAGACGAGCATTTCCCACAAGTGGTTATCCGCTGCATTCGTCTGGAACTTCAGCTTCCAACTTCAAGCGATTATTTTGGCATCGTGTGCTTAAGACAACGTGATGTTTGCTTTATCTTAAGTGTGGTCCTTTACAGAATTTTCCTATGAGCGTTTATGACAAATGTCCTTCTTACAGACGTATTTCAAAGTGTGGTCCTTTACAGAATTTTCCTATGAGCGTTTATGACAAATGTCCTTCTTACAGACGTATTTCAATGATAACGCACTAACGCTGATACGGACTCTGATAACGGGCGGTGCCACTCCGGAACTGGAACAGATCCTGGCCGAAGGAGTCGGAATGAGAGGCGGATACAACACTCCGGAGACACTAGGGCAACGCAACCGATGCCGAGTTGCTCAGATTGCTCTCGCCGATGGACCTTTTGCTCAGTTCGGGGTCAGAACCTCGTCCTTCTTTTCAACTTCATCTGCATTTTGTTCTACTTTGCTCTACTCTATTCTGGCCCAATCCATTTGACTAGCTTCACATATATGCGCCATCAGATTTTTATATGAGGCCCCAAGAGTCTGAGGGCCTACAAAATTGACAGGCCCTCAGCCTCTTGGGGCTTGCATGATCTGACCTGATTTAATCATGTCAGATCCGGCCAGGTCGGTTAAGGTTTAGTCACTTAAGGTAATGTAAAGTGTAAGCTCGGATAATTAAAGTTAAGAAATTGCAAGGCAGGATTGAGTAAGGTTAGATACGTTGAAGCTAGACAGAAAACAAAGTATGCCTAAGCTGATTTAAAGTGATGGAAGGCTTATAAAGTAGTGAGACAAAGACGTTCTAAGTCACTTCACCCTTTGAGACAAGAAACATCCGAACACTCGTTGTCTTAAGAGCTAATTCGTCGATGTCTTCTCAGCGTCTATCGTTAAAGAGTGCTTGATGTCCAAGGCCTATGCATTAAGCCTAAATCGCTGATTCAGTCTGCCACTGAATGAGGTATTCTATCCCTTTGTTTTCTTCATGCCGTATACCTTAATGCCACTGAAGCGTTAAAGTGCATTGGATTTGATATGTTTAGAACGGTCGTTCGTATTGTCAGCTCTTCACATATGCCTTAAGGACGTTTGGAATCCTGTGCATTGGACTGTATCGGTTCCGTGACACTGAACCGAATGCTTCGCTGCAAAATCCATGCGCCAAAAGATATGTCATCACAAATCCACCGGATAACTTCACTTTGCTTCCTACTGACAGGGTAAGAATACAGACAGCAATCGACCTCCATTTAAATTAAATTTAAAATGAAATAAAAATTTAATTATTAAAGTACAAATGATGAACCCGGGATTAAAAAAGACTTATGGAAGATGAGGAACAGGATCTGGAACAGTATCTACTCTTCAAGCTCAGACACAGGGAATGTGCTGGGGAAATCAACTGCTTTGAAACGTTGAATTGTCAATGCCAAGTGTTGAAAAAGATAGGCCTAAGAGGTTTCTCTTGCATCTCCGGAGATGTTACTGAGGCTTTGAGCCACTGACTGTCTGACAGACACAAAATGAGACTCGAACTGAAACCTTCGCAGAGGATTAAGTCATACGGCCGTGGATATGGGTGGCCAGCACATGGGTAGCAACGAAAAGTGTGAAGTGTGGCGGAGCTGAATGAGCATCTTAGCAGTATGTTAGCATCGCGTCTAGATATACTTCCTAATCTACTATAGCCAAAGTTAATCCAAGGTTGTGTGCTTCTATGTGTAGATTTGAGTGAGTTAATAACTAAGCTCTTTTGTATGCTTCACAATAGGCGCTTTAGAAGTGATGGAGGTTTGGGGAGGAAGGAAGAGGTTCAGTCAATATCTGTTGAAAAAGAGCAATTATAGCATATTTGCGGGTTTAGTATAATGGGCGATGTTAGATTTGTCCAGCACATAAGCTCCAGGTAAGCAGACATGACACCCTCTACCAGCTGTTTAGGCTAGGAACGTAACAGCAAAATCCTGAATCTTAGTTGTGCACGTGATCAGGTAGACGATGTTGGAGCCCCTGCAATCTAATGTTAGTTGTGCAGAAAAAGTTCTACATTCATGGATCCGGTAGAATTATCTATTGAAATGGACCACAGGGTTCTAGACGTCACGCATAGCATGAGTGCTTCCTATCGGGTACGGTTTCTTAAGTAAAAATAACTAGCAAGAGTGGGCATATAGAACAAGGAAGTTGGAAGAAGGGAGAGAGGGAGGGAAGGAGGGAGCGAAACAGGGATGGAGGTAGGGAGGCAGGCAAGTATGCAGGCAGGAATTGGGGGTGAAAGGTCCCATGCCCCAATTACGTATTGGCGCAAGTGTATAACCATCTGTTCATCACATTGTCCGCGATCAGGTGTTTATTAGATCTGGTAGCGGAGATTGCTGAGTTTATTGATGCCATATGGATCATACGTCATCAATTCCACTGTCCAAAAATCGTTGTTGGTGGAGGCATTCGGACTTGTTTTTAGATTCGTTTTTGTTGTCTGTCAGTTGTTCGATCGGGATGATTTCCATGTCTGATGTGGTGTGGTTCGGCAGAGTGAAGTGATCGGATAGTAAAGTGTGTTTGTTATGTAGTATGGCGTATCGGTGATTAGACGGTCTACTTGCCAGCGATCTGCCTGTTGCTCCAATGTGTTGTATGTTGCATCTAGTGCACGTGATCAGGTAGACGATGTCGGAGCTCCTGCAATCTAATGTTTGTTTCATATGGTTTATACGTCTGGTGAATGAGCAAATGATAATGAACAAAGAAACAAAGAAATCAAGAAATACTGTCAGAGTTGGGAGGGAGAGAGGCAGAGAGGGAGGGACAGGGAGAGAGGCAGAGGCAGAGGCAGAGGCAGAGGCAGAGGCAGAGGCAGAGGCAGAGGCAGAGGGACGGAGATGTAGAGGCAGAGGCAGAGGCAGAGGAAAAGGCAGAGGCAGAGGTAGAGGCAGGGAGATGTAGAGGCAGAGGCAGAGGCAGAGGTAGAGACAGAGGCAGGAGATGTAGAGGCAGAGGCAGAGGCAGAGAGATGTAGAGTCAGAGGCAGAAGCAGAGGCAGAGAGATGTAGAGGCAGAGGCAGAGGCAGAGAGATGTAGAGGCAGAGGCAGAGGCAGAGGCAGAGGCAGAGGCAGAGGCAGAGGGAGGGAGATGTAGAGGCAGAGGCAGAGGAAAAGGCAGAGGCAGAGGCAGAGGCAGAGGCAGAGGCAGAGGCAGAGGCAGAGGCAGAGGCAGAGGCAGAGGCAGAGGCAGAGAGAGGGAGATATAGAGGCAGAGGGAGAGGCAGAGGAAAAGGCAGAGGCAGAGGTAGAGGCAGGGAGATATAGAGGCAGAGGCAGAGGCAGAGACAGAGGCAGGAGATGTAGAGGCAGAGGCAGAGGCAAGAGATGTAGAGGCAGAGGCAGAGGCAGAGGCAGAGGCAGAGAGATGTAGAGGCAGAGGCAGAGGCAGAGAGATGTAGAGGCAGAGGCAGAGGCAGAGGCAGAGGCAGAGGCAGAGGCAGAGGCAGAGGCAGAGAGATGTAGAGGCAGAGGCAGAGGCAGAGAGATGTAGAGGCAGAGGCAGAGGCAGAGGCAGAGGCAGAGAGATGTAGAGGCAGAGGCAGAGGCAGAGGCAGAGGCAGAGGCAGAGGCAGAGGCAGAGGCAGAGGCAGGAGATGTAGAGGCAGAGGCAGAGAGATGTAGAGGCAGAGGCAGAGGCAGAGGCAGAGGCAGAGGCAGAGGCAGAGGCAGAGGCAGAGAGATGTAGAGGCAGAGGCAGAGGCAGAGGCAGAGGTAGAGGCAGGGATATGTAGAGGCAGAGGAAGAGGCAGAGGCAGAGACAGAGGATGCTAGGCTCTAAGTTATTATCTTCCAGTCAAAAGAATGACAGTATTCTGTAATCTACATTCTGTTGGGCGAAGGAAAAACTTAGACGACGCATTTGGAAGTTAATCTGCGCCAATAACACTGGCCAACAGAAAAATTTTTTTTCTTGTTGCCTTCGGTTTTAGACCTGCTCTTGGGGTAATTTTGGGCGCTGATTCAGAAAATGTCATTGGATTGAGTGCATCAGGTCTAGTTTCTGAGATATCGTCGATTTTGTAAAGAAAACACAGTCCACTCTTTAAACGATGTCTTTGACAAAACTAAAATGTCATAATAAGCTTTATTTATGGCTAATTATAATTCTTGCTGATTCATATAATGCCTACATCCTTATAATGTAAAATCAGCATATCTTGCCGCGTGCTGAGATATTGCTGATTCAACGAAATAACTATTCCGTAGCCTACAGCTTACTCAGCACTAAATTCATGGCCTCATTTAGAATTTATTTGTGCTTATACAGCGTTTCATGGTTTCGAACTATGTAAATAGATTATGCTGAAGTCAGCATTTATAGCCTATATAAACCGCCTCCTGAAAGCTAGAGCAGCCGCAGTCGTCTTAGGGCATATTAAGAGTTGGTCGCAAGAACAATCTGTGAATGTGAGCATTAAATAACTACATGTTCTTACTATTTTTTAGGTTAGTCATTTAATTCCTCAGATGCGAACATCCTTAAGGTTATGGCTACTTCCAGACGGAGCTGCATTAACCATCCAGACATATTCTGCTACATTTGTGGGGAATACACACTAAAAGCAAACAGGAAACCGATTTCTGAGTTTGTAAAAAGAGCATATGTAGGTTATTTTGGTGTCAAACTTGGAGATCAAGATAAGCAATGGGCTCCTCATACAGTATGCAAAACTTGTATTGAACAATTGCGCCACTGGACAATTGGAAAGAGAAACTGCCTGAAATTTGGTGTACCGATGGTTTGGAGGGAACAGATAAACCACTTCGACGACTGTTACTTTTGTATGGTTAATATCATAGGCATCAATCGAAATAATCGTCACAAGTTGTCTTACCCTGATATACCTTCAGCCAGGAGACCTGTTCCGCATTCGGATATTGTACCAGTTCCACCTTTTCGCGAACTACCTCAGCTCTCAGACGATGAGACTTGCATGTCCAATATCGGACAAGATGACGAAAGTGAAGAAAGTGGGGGCAGTGACAGTGATTTCCAATCAACTTCACACAGTGAACGTTTTGACCAAAAAGAGTTGAGTGATCTGATCAGGGACTTAAATCTTTCCAAAGAGTCCTCTGAATTGCTTGCGTCCAGACTAAAGGAAAAGAATGCACTTCAGCCTGGAACGAAAATTACAATTTCTAGAAACAGAGAAAAGGATTTGCTGCCATTCTTTACCGAAGACAACAACCTAGTATTCTGTAATGACATCAGCAACTTATTGAAGAAAATTGGTCTGTCGGATTACAGCCCAGATGAGTGGCGTCTTTTTATCGACAGTTCAAAACGTAGTCTGAAATGTGTGCTTTTAAATAACGGCAACAAATTTGGTTCTATTCCAATCGGTCACTCCACCAGGATGAAAAAAGAGTACAATGCCATCTCTTTAGTACTGGAAAAGATAAAATACAAAGAACATCAATGGGTAATTTGTGTAGACTTGAAGATGGTAAATTTCCTCCTTGGTCAACAAAGTGGCTACACAAAGTATCCCTGCTTTTTGTGTCTTTGGGACAGTAGAGCCAAGCATGAACATTGGACAAGAAAAGATTGGCCTTCGAGGAAAGACATGGTGGTTGGAGCTCAAAATGTAATCAAGGAATCTTTGGTGGCACGAGATAGGATCATACTGCCACCACTACATATAAAGCTAGGCCTGATGAAACAATTTGTCAGGGCTTTGAATAAAGAAGGTTCATGCTTCGAATACATAGTACACAACTTACCAGGAATTACAATGGAAAAATTGAAGGCTGGAATCTTCGATGGTCCACAGATCAGGCAACTTATGAATGACCCACTTTTCATACCATCAATGAATGAAATCGAATCTTGTGCCTGGTCTTCCTTTGTTCTTGTAACTAAAAATTTTCTTGGCAACAAGAAGGCAGACAATTATGCACAACTAGTAGAGGATATGCTTCTTCATTTCAACAAGCTTGGCTGCAACATGAGCATTAAAGTCCATTATCTCCACAGTCACTTAGATCGCTTTCCAGAGAATCTTGGTGACTTCAGCGAAGAGCAAGGTGAAAGATTTCACCAAGACATCAAAACAATGGAAAATCGATATCAAGGAAGATGGGATGCACACATGATGGCAGACTATTGCTGGAATATTATGCGCGATTGTTCCGGCAGATGCCACACTCGGAAATCGTACAAAAGGAGCTTCTTCGGTGTCGAATGACTTGAAATTTTTATAACAAACTTGTTCTGTTTGGTATCATATAAGTACAGTTTCAGGTACTACCATTTTCTTTTAAGTATTTGTATTATTATGTTTATTTAGTGTATCACATAATAAATTGAGCACTACATAATTATAGCTATAGCCTTATGTTTTATGGGCGAGCAGAGGCAAGGACTGGTATATGGCATAATGTTCTATATCTCGAAAACTAGACCTGCTGGGAGAAAACTGGTGCCTTTTCTGGAATCAGCAGGTCAAATATACCCAGAAACAGTTCTAACATTTGAGGCAACAAATTATGTGTTGGCCAGTGTAATATCCGATTACAATTGGGCGCATTAATGCATTAACAAAGTTATTTACTTAATTATTCATTCATTTAAAAGCACTTACTAAGCGCGCAGTCAGTAAATCTGAATCTGTTGCTCGAAGAACGCTTGCTAGGGGCGAAGACCGAGTCCTGCAAAGGCCAGTGTAAAATACTAGGCCTTGACAATTGATTTAAACGAGGTTAGCAAGGTAGTAAGTCGGGTCTTTGTGGTAGACGATCCACTATATGAGTACGTGGTTTATTTCAGAGATTTGAATCTTGGGCTAGTATACGGTCCGCACACGGGGACCTTAAATGAGGTTGCACCCATTCAAACGGGCAGCGGTGGTGAAGGATCTCACTCAGTGAATTTATTGAAAAATGACCAGGGTCGAGACCATACGGACGCTATAGAAAAACGTGAACATTTACAGTTACTTTTATTAATTTCATAAAACAACGTGATCTTTTGACTTTCTCGTTAATTGTTAGTGATAACAAGTTGTTTCTGTCAAATTCGATCATCTGACCGATTGAAAGACCTACAGCAAGATCCACATCACAGTTAGGCCGCTATCACTTATTCTTAAATTGGGAAGTTGTTAAAAATACTGATTAGTTTAAATAATAATTAGTAATTGGGGTTTTCAGGTCTTTGCCTTGCGTCCCTTTGAGATCGTCGAGCGACCGGTGCAGAGGAAGAAGCGCAAAAGAAAAGGGAAACCGATTCTGACGGATTTCTTCACCGAAAGCTAAACACGAAAAGTTGAACAGAGCCGTTAAATTTAACGACTGATTGAATTCCTGATTACCTATGTTCTTATAATATGCCATTAAAACGTTGATTCCTGTCTATACTTTCTTTTCTTGGTATTAGCGAGAATCGAAGTTTCCTTTCTGTAAAATTAAGACTGTAATGTCATATGGGCCACGAATATAATACAATTTAATACAACGTTAAGGGAATTGAAGATAGCCTGGTCCTTAAATTATATTAACCTGGTCCTTAAATTAAATTAGCCTTGTCCTTAAATTAAACTAGCCTGGTCCTTAAAATAAATTAGCATCGTCCTTAAATTTGAACGTAAAACCCACCTTTAAGAAGCTTCAGATCTCGTATGTCATTTAACGCAACGTGCCAGATACTGACTGTTGATGACTTTCAGAAGACAAAATCTCTTAATGGCCGAAACCATGGTGGCCAGAACATCCACATACATAAATTGTCTGGTTTTAGGCAATCTTCACTTTTTGGCCAGACTGGATTGATGTTTGTGAAGCCTACGATGTAGAAATTCAGTGAAAACTCGGTGATGCATTTGATCCGGCACTACGTTGTCGAGTATTCGTAGATAAGAAGAGGATGACTAGGAGGAAGAGTAGGAGGTGGAGGAGGAAGAAGACGAGGAAGAGGTGGAGGAGAGAGAAGAAGAAGAGGAAGAGGAAGAAGAAAAGGAGGCGGTGGAGGAGGAAGACAAAGAAGAAGAGACGGAGAAAAAAGTAGTACCTTAAGCCCTGCGAAGCAGTCATGGGAATGAATGGTTAGCGAGTTCATTTTTCTTAGCCTCGGCATATGACAGTGGGTGGCCAATCCTCTTCCTCCGCCAGGGAAAATATATTCATTTATAGCATTGCTTGCTAGAGGACGCAAGTGGAGAAGAAACCTCTTTCTGCCCTGGCCGGGATTTGAACTCCTGGCCTCTGAGCTGACAGTTCAGAACGCTAATCACAAGACTGGCTCACCCATCATAGATAAAGTTGATGGTTTAAGCTAAGAAGAGGCCATGCGATGATTGTTTGTCGTTGCTTTGAAGAATGTGCAAGAGAGGCCTCGTACTTTCTAGAACAGAAATCGTTTTCCTTGGCTTAGAAGAAAGCAAAGTCGTTCAAAGTCATTCATCCAGTCGACAGAGAGAGATGCGAGGTCTTGACCTTTAACCTGTTTATAATTTACCTGCGCAGCCGTAAAACTCGGCTCGTGCGTTTTTCTTGGCTCAGTTTAACACCGAAGCCGCATATCTCTCGCAGTAGAAGCCTTCGAGGCAACTTGCAGATACTGACTGGTCCGTGGAAGGGTCTGTCGGTGGAGGCTGCGTGCGTCTTGAGGCAGACACGTGCTTCGTTCCACTGAGGTTTAATGCTCTGCGCTCGACGAAGCGACGTGCACAGGCTAAAATTAAACACAGTTTCTGCGAATGGTGCCTCGGCTGATGCCGCGGCTGCTGCTGCTGCTGGTGTTCATGCAAACCCCGCGCGGTGGAAGCTCGGCATTATCTGCGAGCGGCCTGCGATGCCTGAATGTCAGCGACGGTTGGGATAGGGAGGTGGAATCGCAGCAGTAAACTAGTGCAACTGACGATCGAGAGGAAGGCAGAGAGGGGAGAGGAAGAAGGAGGTAGAAGGCCGTGCCATGGGGAGGGAGGTGCAAAACTCTTGACTCGGAGATGTTGTATTTAAGCATTTTGTCTAATCAGGCTCTGACGTCAATCGACAAACGAACGTTTGGTGCCCGCAGAACAAAGATGCTATTTATGCCTCAAAGACAGAACCATACAAGCACAGAGACAGAGAGACAGAGAGACAGAGAGGCACAGAGAGGCACAGAGACAGAGTGGCACAGATACAGAGAGGCACAGAGACAGAGTGGCACAGAGACAGAGTGGCACAGAGATAGAGAGGCACAGAGAGGCACAGAGACAGAGAGGCACAGAGACAGAGTGGCACAGAGACAGAGTGGCACAGAGACAGAGTGGCACAGAGATAGAGAGGCACAGAGAGGCACAGAGACAGAGAGGCACAGAGACAGAGAGGCACAGAGACAGAGTGGCACAGAGACAGAGAGGTACAGAGACAGAGAGACACAGAGACAGAGAGGCACAGATACAGATAGGCACAGAGACAGAGAGGCACAGAGACAGAGACACAGAGACAGAGTGGCACAGAGACAGAGAGGCACAGAGACATAGTGGCACAGAGACAGAGAGACACAGAGACAGAGAGTCACAGAGACAGAGAGACACAGAGACAGAGAGGCACAGAGACAGAGTGGCACAGAGACAGAGAGACACAGAGACAGAGAGTCACAGAGACAGAGAGGCACAGAGACAGAGAGGCACAGAGACATAGTGGCACAGAGACAGAGTGGTACAGAGACAGAGAGGCACAGAGACAGAGAGACACAGAGACAGAGTGGCACAGAGACAGAGAGGCACAGAGACATAGTGGCACAGAGACAGAGAGGCACAGAGAGACACAGAGACAGAGAGGCACAGAGACAGAGTGGCACAGAGACAGAGAGACACAGAGACAGAGAGTCACAGAGACAGAGAGGCACAGAGACAGAGAGGCACAGAGACAGAGTGGCACAGAGACAGAGAGGCACAGAGAGACACAGACAGAGTGGCACAGATACAGAGAGGCACAGAGACAGAGTGGCACAGAGACAGAGTGGCACAGAGATAGAGAGGCACAGAGAGGCACAGAGACAGAGAGGCACAGAGACAGAGAGGCACAGAGACAGAGTGGCACAGAGACAGAGAGGTACAGAGACAGAGAGACACAGAGACAGAGAGGCACAGATACAGAGAGGCATAGAGACAGAGAGGCACAGAGACAGAGACACAGAGACAGAGTGGCACAGAGACAGAGAGGCACAGATACATAGTGGCACAGAGACAGAGAGGCACAGAGAGACACAGAGACAGAGAGGCACATAGACAGAGTGGCACAGAGACAGAGAGACACAGAGACAGAGAGTCACAGAGACAGAGAGGCACAGAGACAGAGAGGCACAGAGACATAGTGGCACAGAGACAGAGAGGCACAGAGAGACACAGAGACAGAGTGGCACAGATACAGAGAGGCACAGAGACAGAGTGGCACAGAGACAGAGTGGCACAGAGATAGAGAGGCACAGAGAGGCACATAGACAGAGAGGCACAGAGACAGAGAGGCACAGAGACAGAGTGGCACAGAGACAGAGAGGTACAGAGACAGAGAGACACAGAGACAGAGAGACACAGATACAGAGAGGCACAGAGACAGAGAGGCACAGAGACAGAGACACAGAGACAGAGTGGCACAGAGACAGAGATGCACAGAGAGACAGAGAGGCACAGAGACAGAGTGGCACAGAGACAGAGAGACACAGAGACAGAGAGTCACAGAGACAGAGAGGCACAGAGAAATGCAAACACTGATAAAGTTTCAGAAACAACGGAAGCAGAAAGAAAATAGGCAACGTTAAAGCAGAGAGAAATATGAAATCAGCGCTACCAAGAGAAGACGAAACAGATACAAAGGCAGAGAGTGGAAGCGAGAGGGATATATAGAGAACAGTAAGCGAGAGGGAAGAGACATACCTAAAGAAGTACAGACAAAGGAACGAGAGGTCTTTCATCAGAAAGTTGTTCCATTTGGAGCTCCTTGTTGCGACCTCTACAGGAAAATAATGAAATCTTTGTAGTAAGCGGAACAGTTTGGGTAGACTGCATAAGATAACAAGGCTAAAGCCGTCATGCATCCATTAAAACCAAGCAAGTTGAAGCAACTAACAAGTAGTGCGACCCTCACCTTAACTTGTTGTATGCCTAGTTTAACGTCACAGAATATTGCTACAGGATTATACAGCCAGAAAATATGAATTCCCATCAACGCACACATTACAGCAGAACAAAGTAAATCAAATTTTATAAGGATTAACACAAAATAGCGAATTTTTAAACCCACTAGCAACTGATCCTGCAAAAATCGTCGATTGTGAACTGTTGTGAACACTTCTCTTTCGCAAATCATATCCTGATTCTTACTCTTTCCCTTATCTCTCTTTCTGCTCCAATCCCAAACACCAGCTTCCGTAGCCATCAGACTGTCTGCCTGCCTGACTCTTGGATCTTCACCTCAAACCGATTCTGACCCTTCCTGCCTATTGATTTTGATTTGACTGAGCGCCTGCGAATAAGCTTGTTCCCGCTATTTAGCTTTTGTTGGGCGCTGTAGAAATCTCGAGCTTACGATTACGATGTTGATAAATTGCCAGTTCAGTCGGTAGCATGGATTTGCATCCCTTGCGGGCCGATCTGCTAGTTCGCGATTTGAACCGGATAATTATATGACTGAGCTGTTGGTGCTCAAGGCTGAATTATTGACTTTTAAGTTCAACTTGATTCAATCTAATCCTGCGTCTAACGCTACGTGTCTCACACAGAAACTTTTCGGCCGAAGATAAAAGCTGGCAACTGAACACCTTTCTAGTAACCGAATTTGATTCGATAATCACATGCTGGCCCCAGAGGAATGTCGTTCTGAGTTGGCTAGATAGCAGAATATTTCCAGCAACGGCGCCTTTTCAAGTATTAACAACGCTCGGCACTTCTTAATTTAACAGTGCCAAGCAACTACATGTTATTTAGGATGTGGTTCACATTTATGTAATGTAACTGAATATTTATATAGCGCCACTTTAAGGACACTCCTTAGTGCTGCTCTCAAGTCTAGCAAAAAATGCAGACAAACAGATGCATCTTGTAAATTGACGGTATAAACAACTGACATTGAATTTAACAAGTAAGAGATTTAAGATTCTGTTCATACAGTGAACGATTATTATGTACCTTTTACCATGCGTTTCTCAACTTTCCTACTTGCTAACGTTTTTCGTTTACCCTAAGCCGCAGTTGTTCAGACCGGTGTAAGCAGCGTTTTTGTGAGGTTCCTGAACGGAGCTACATAATTACTCTGAGACAAAACATGCAGTGGTTCTGAGAAGAAGGGTCATAAGGTTAAATAAGATCTCGGCTGATGCATAAACACGATGTGAAGAGGTGAAACAGCCGCAGAGGCAACAGTCAGACGCGATGCCAAAGTGATTTATGGCGCAGATGCCTGATAGAGCGGCATCCAGGGTTAATTCATTCCGTGAAGGTCGTCTGCAGTAACAGATTCTTTTTTGAACAACCCATCCGAAAGCATACACAAATCTTCACTGCACTAAATACATGCATACAGTAGATAAAGGCGCATGAAAATGTGTTATTTACTTACTTACTTGATTTGTTTATTTTTTAACTTTGGATTTAGCCAATTTCTATTTGTAATTCTAAGTTTTACTTCTAAACTAAAACGCTGTTTCTGCTTTTGTTTACTATTGTAAGCTTGATTTCTAATGTTTAATGTAAATAAAACATAGAGTATGAGAACTTCAATGTCAAGACCAAAAATCAAGGCTGTAGTACATCACATTCAGCATGACCTACCAGACACTCTTAGTCTATCGAGTCCTGACTGCCCTTGGCTTCGTAATTGCTGCCTAGAGGGCGGATTTGAAGAGGCTTATGGATAAACCCGTTAATGTTAGGCTATCGTTAACGTCAGCCCACCAGCCCATAGAAGTAAATCATATCGAGTAACGCTAAAAGCCGAAGTTCCCTCGTACAGCAGGGGGTCCCAGACGCAGCTGGTCTTTGAGAGCCAGCCTTACCTGAGAAGCCACTTTTGGCACCGTTGCCTGTAAGCCGAACCAAGCCAGGCAGCGTACAGGTAGCACTCGCAGAGCGGCGCCTCAAGTGGCATCGCAGCAGCAGCTGCTTCGAGAATGCTAGTCTATTTTCGGCTAGGCTAGTCCAAGACAGAAGGCATCTCTTATAAAAAGGCCCGGCGAGTCTCCACATCGCTCGCAGAAAGGTTGCCGATCGGTAAGTAGCTTTGCTTCTTGTGAGAACGATATTTTGCATTTGAAGATTTCTAAATCGACTTTTCCAACTGTTACAACTGTTTGAACTGTTTCAACCCAGTTGCAGCATTTACTAATTTGCATCTAAAATGCGAGTTTAAAGAAAGGCTACGATACTTAATTAGCTTTTCTCTCTAAATATTTGTGTTTTGTAGCATCGTTTTACCGTCTGTTTGTCTATCTTTCTATCTGTCTGCCTGCTTGTTCCTGTCTTACTAACTGCGATAGAACTAGGACCTAATTCTACATTAGCGCACAATACCTCTTCGTCACCATCATTACATATTAATTTGGCAAAGAAGTCCAAATGCGTTGGTCATTAAAACAAAAGTAAGAAATTATATCTTTAAAAACTCGATTTCTTTCCTTATACTTACTTTTCAATGGCATTAATTAGCAATTGGTGAGTAAATGGAACTTGATTGATCTGATGCAGCTCGATCGACACAGCTCTTTTCTGCACCGAGGTGATCTCTTCCAGTTGGACGCCACTTCCGCTTTTTCGTCGGTTCCGTCGAACTCACTTCCAAGATGGCTGGATTCTCGCCCGATGACCCCGACTTCCAGTACCTAGCCGTGGACAGGAAGAAGCTCCTAGAGGAGCAGACGCAGCCTTTCGATGGTAAGAAGAACTGCTGGATTGTCGACCACAGGGAGGGCTACCTCAAGGCCGAGATCATCAGCACCAAGGGCGATGACGTCACCGTGCTCACGGAGAAGAATGAGGTTGGAAACAGAAAAATGAACAAACAAAATAAATTATTAATTAATTAGAAAAAGAAACAAATTTTACAGCTGTTTAATGAATCAAAATATTTTACATCTATTTGAAGAAAATGTATTAAAATAGATGAAAAATTATATATCTAATAACTAAATAATCACCTTGCTCATGCACTGTTATTGTTCTACCTTAATATTTTTTCAGCCACTTTGAATATAAAGATTTATGGCAGTGACTCAAATGTATTCGAATCGCATTGAGGCAAATTGATTTGACTCAAAATAGAACAGCTCCAATCGGAATTAATTCAATTTTAGCCATCTGACTTTAGATTTAAGGCTCTCTAGATAATTATCAATATCAGTTATCCATATCCACGTTCAACGTTCGCTGATACCTTGTTTAAACCCTCCTTCACTTGTTGTTAGGGCAAATTATTTGTGGTTTAACCTAGCAACAGTTAGAAACTGTTATTAAAGAAAAGAGTTTCTCATCTTGCGAGTATTAGTTCAATTAGTCTCATTAGGTTGACAAAAATCATTATAAATTGGGATATTTTTGATGAAATTTAAAGTTTGAAATGTAGGATTGTAAGTTAGAACAAACCATGCAGTTCTGAAACTATCTGAAATTACGAATGACTGGAATACTGCTTGTAGGAGAAGACGGTTAAGAAGGATACAATCCAGCAGATGAACCCTCCGAAGTTCGAGAAGATTGAGGACATGGCCAACCTGACCTACCTTAACGAAGCTTCCGTCCTTCATAACCTCCGAACGCGTTACAGTGCTGGCATGATCTACGTAAGTATAGACATACCCTCTCACCTCCCACTCGCAGATTTGAAGCCAGGCTATCTTCGGGCTCTACGACAGTCTCCTGACGGATGACAAAAAAACTTACAATTAAACTGAGTTACAAGGACAGCCGAGTGGGTTCAGAGCAAAGAATTGTAAATAACAAATGACACGCGAACTCCGACGAGAGGAAGGGTCCAGGCGGAACAGAAAATAGTAGAGATTTAATACATCGGATGGTCATAGAAGAAATTGAATGTTTAAAACGCCTGTGTTCAGTTTCGCTTGAAGCGGCGCTATATAAATTTTTCTATTTACAATTGCAGTTACAAATATTGAGGCTTGGAAACGAACAGCCGAAAGAAGCATGTTACATTATATCAGCTGTACTACATGCACTTTGGGCTGTTTGTTTCGATGTGTCACAATTGCATTGCATTGCGCTTGATTAAATTATATGGCTACGGCCCGATGTGTGGAGCGATGGCATATTGAGTTTGTCTTTTACCTCCAAGTCCGGCGTTCAAATCCTGGTGTCTCACATGAAACCGACAATGTGGTGTCAAGCTCTGCAACCCTAGATTTGGTTGTCAATCCTTCTTTGCCGACTTGGTAGACTGCTGTTACTGTGTCTGGGCTTCTGCAACCCCAGAGCTATGATAACCTGATAACCGAGCGATTACATTACATTTCGATCCGACTGATGTACATAAGCGTGCGTGTGTTTGGGGTAGACTTACTCTGGTCTGTTTTGCGTCACGATCAATCCCTATCGTCGTCTGCCCATCTACAGCCAGAACGTCATCCTTAAGTACCAGGGCAAGAGGAGGAACGAAATGCCGCCACATCTCTTCGCCATTGCTGACACCTCCTACAGAAACATGTTGCAAGGTAAGCCTCCTTCTACCTATATGAAGCAGCGTTGCATTTAGCGACCGTTAAGCTGAAACGATCTTATAACAAAGTGGGCCTGCGTTTGAAACTGCGTCGATCTTTGAGTATGTATTAAGTAAACCTTGTGCAAATAATGAACGCCAATGACTTTATATATTGGAGAAATTGCGATAACTTTCAGGTTGAGAATGCTGTTATGTTAGAGAAATCCAGTTAGACGGAGGTAGTTACAAGTAAAATAACTTAGAATCAGCCTTTCTATATAACCTTTTTCCTTCTGCTTTCCTCAATATTTCGACATCTTTTTCATCTGTCATTAGAATAGGTTTCTTTATCAACATCATAATTTTAAATTATATTATAACAAATAATATTACATTACATATGTATATGTTCGTTTTAAGATCGCGAGAACCAGTCTATGTTGATCACGTGAGTTTTAATTTGTTTCATTTCATATGGCATTTTAATCTGAGGATAGGTTTTAAAAATTAGCTCTATGAAACTTAGCCCAACATAGACTCTTACCTTACGACTGATTGGTCGAAAGTTGATTTGTAGTGCGGAGTATACAAATTTTAAGATCTTCGAGACTCGCTCTCAGTAGAAAAGTTAGCAAGTTCTTTTTATAAAATTCCATAGAGCCATTGCGCCAGATTGCATATAATGGCATAATATAATTATGATAAAAATATATAGCATATGATCGTACACAACCACACTTAGTAGGAATAATGAAATGTTTAATACAGTAATATATTGGTCGGATATTGACAAGACTGATCTAGAGAATGTAGCTAACTGAATGATTGACCAGCAACTTACTTGCCTTTATTACTGTCAAATAGTTCGAATTTAGAAACAGAACACATGAACTTTCACATGTGTTGGATGTTTTAACATGTTAAGAACTGACTTTGTTTGCAATATATAGGGCTATTGTGTCATTACATAAAACCTGTATTATTAGAAACTGCTTTGTTTCTCTCTGTTAACATAAGACTGCATTTTATTATGTTTGGTGTAGGGCTATATAATTGTGTGCCTGTTTACTAAATGCTAGTTTCAATGCATTTATGTAGCGGCGAATCTGGAGCCGGTAAGACTGAGAACACGAAAAAAGTCATCTCCTACTTCGCACAGGTTGCGGCTGCAACTGGCAAGAAAGAGGACGTCGAAGAGTTGACGACAGCTTCGGTAAGCAATTGCACAAATGTACCTGTAAATGTACATAAATGCAAATCTCAGAAGTTTCTTAGAACTACACAAAAACTGCGTCAGAAAGATTAGCTTACCCACCGGCGCTATATAATACGAAGTCCTCAAGGACCTGCTAGACCGTACCTGCTATAGACCACATCTGCTTCAGATTGGAAGTAGTCAAAATTCTCTGGACCGATAGCGCATCTCTCAGCGTCTTCTGCATTCGAAGGTGCTGTCTACTGCCAACGCTGGGAGTTAGAAAACCAGAATCTTTGTTCTGACATTGAACTTCGGGCACCTCCTCGTACAAACTCCTTAGCCCTGCTCGGTCAGTTGCATTGGCTTCCTGTAGAACTCAGAATGAAATTTAAACTGGCCTGTCTAAGACTCGTGTCACGAATGTAATCCTCCGCAAGAACCAAATTGCCGTTCAGGTGTTGCACAAGTGAAGTTCTTCCACTAGATAACATAGTAATATGTTACCTATTGTAGTTTACGTCATATCTTTATGCGTTGTAAATATTCGTATATTTTATTGATTCCAGAAAACCACTCTTGAAGATCAGATTGTGCAGACCAACCCTGTACTTGAAGCCTACGGTAACGCCAAGACCATCCGTAACAACAACTCTTCCCGTTTCGTAAGTATGCTAAAAACATGTTCAACACACTTTGGTCTTTTAAGCTGTCGTTTTGCACATCTGACTGTCTTCTGTGTATATGTTTGTCTTTACCTGTCGCTGTCCCGATATATCAACGGTGTCTTGACGTTGTTTTATGTTTTTGGCTTAGAGCTTAAATTTTCAAATCTTGCAATAACTATGCAATAAATACGTGTATTTAAATGCTATATCGTACGAATTTCTTTGCATAATTGTAACAATTGTGCAAAACGGAGCAAAAACTCATCAATCGGCAGGAAAATCAGCCTTTAAATTGTAATTGTAATTTAAAATTTATAAAGCGTCTATTAGAGGATAAACTCAACAGGGGCCCTCCCGTCCCGAACAAGTAGAATCACTATTAAACAGTACAGCCTTCAGGCGCTTGCGAAAATCTGAGAGCGGGAGAGAGGGGAGCTTAAGTCGCAGTTCTCGAGACAGACGGTTCCCACAGGTGGGTCCAACATAGGCGAAGCTACTGGACTGGGCCGCTGCATTTCGCATGCGAGGGACAAACAAGAGATCCTGGGTGGCCGAGCGAAGGGAGCTACGGCCCGGCAGCGAGGAGGCCGAAGTTCAGAAGTCAATGAGGTAAAGGGGGCAGAGCCAGCAACACAGTTGCGTATAAGAGTGAGGATCTTAAAAAGGATACGCTGCCGGATGGGAAGCCAGTGAAGAATGTTTCGAATATAGGACGAGATGTGGCCATATCTGGGAATGTCCCCAAATCAATTCTGCATTTTGTTAGAAAGTTTAATATGCTGCTATTTACTTTTCAGTTTAATGAAATATGCTGCTATTTATTTAGCCCACATATAACGACTATCTAGCATAAATAATTCGAAAACTCTTATAAAACACTGCAGGATTTGTACGTTTCTTGCTTTGATATAGGGAAAATTCATTCGTATCCATTTTGGAACCAACGGAAAAATTGCCGGAGCTGATATTGAAACATGTAAGATCAGGATCACTTTAAATTAATGAAGTTAATTGATTGCAGTATCTCTTTAGCATTTAAGCGCAACAATAAAATAAGCAGCGACTATTCTAATCTAATCTAATGACATGTGTAGCGCCGTTATCATAATGTCCAAGAAATCAGTTGAAGGTCGATTCAAGTCAAAATCGCAATCAGAAATCATAATCCATTGGAGAAGCCAGGTCGAATTCCGATAGGTCAGAGAAACTACAGAGGCTACTTTAAAATCTGGAATAACCGGTAATAGATCAGTATTTTGAATCCTAATTTTAAATTGGTATAGAACAGAGCGAAGCTGGATAACAGAGTGCAATAACAGACAGGCAGATAGTCATATAAAACAGGGCAAAGAGAGGGACAATAGGACTAACTGACCATTGTAAATTAAATCTTCGATGTGTACTACCTTATTGGGTATTGGAAGTCATCGAATAAATAAAAACTTCGAGCGCTTGTAATGTTTCAGATCTGCTAGAGAAGTCTCGTGTAACCTACCAACAGCCTGGATTGGAGAGGAATTACCACATCTTCTACTGGCTGCTCTCAGGCCAAATGGCCGACATTTCAGGTAAAGAAGGATGGTTACCATGGTGCTAGGGCTAAGGCAGCATATGTGGGAAAAGAAAGTTCATAACTAAAGCCTATTTCACCTTACTTTCTCCCTTAATCATTCCTTTGTTTAATTTTGAATTTTTCCTTTTATTTTTATTTTCATCTCGATCTGCGTTGTATAACTTTTTTAAAATTTCGTAACTACTTGACTTCTTGTTAATTCCCCTCGTTTTCGCTCAACCAAATATTTCCGCTAAATAAAATATCTGTACGGTTGCTTAATTATTCTTGCAGATAAACTGCTGGTGCAGCAGGATCCTGGTCTCTACTTTTTCATCAACCAGGGATGCTTGCAAGTCGACAACATGGACGACAAAGAGGAAATGGACATTGTCGATGTAAGTTTTACGAAAGCCGACATAAATGAAAATAATCAGACGAATTCCAAGAAAACACAAATTACCATTAAGCTTCACTGCCTCTTGAGAAATAATTAACCAAAATTGGCACTTCTTAGTGAATTCACATTTGATAATTTTATTTAATTTTTACAGCTTCAATTCTACCTAAGAGAGGTTTCTGAAATGTACAATAATGTGACTTTTCCTTCAGGTGCTAGTTTGCTGAATTAATCGGAAATTTAACACTTTACAATTTGTTGTCGTTTTCTTTCCTGGCATGTCAACTTTTTGCTACGTTTTGCCAGTTCATTTGAATTCGCATTTAAAAGACAGATGCGCCAGCCACCAATCAGACTTCATGGTTACAAGTCGACTCTGGCGTTGAGTGCAATGAAAAAGTTATTACTGCCAATAAGAAAAGGTTGATGTGTTTACAGAAAGGTTTCGGCGTCCTGGGATTTCCTGAGGAGGAAAAGATGAGTCTTTACAAGACGACCTGTGCCGTCCTGCACTTTGGTGAGATGAAGTTCAAGCAGAGACCAAGAGAGGAGCAGGCCGAGGCTGATGGAACTGCAGGTAACGCTATTTTTAATCGTATTAGTAATATCGAGATTTCTGTAGCACTCAGAAATTTCTACAGTACCCTACGAAAGCTAAGTGGCCACAGCAAGCTTACTCATTGCCTCACCGCCTCTTAAGTAGGCCTACTTGAACTCCACACGCATAACCTATATGAGCACATGACCGCAACATCTAAATTCTGCTACTGGAAAACGCTGCAACATTTGCACTATGTAACCATTTCTTCTGTAAGGCTTATGTGACTCTGCTATTTAGTCTGCCTCATGCGACGTTTCTTCGAAGGTCATAAGCATAATATGACAGAACGCTGTTCTAAACTTGAGCTCAATTGCACTGTTTCTCATCATTGCATATCAAAATTTATATAGGGTAACTTAAGTGGCAACTCTTATTACGCAGACTAGTATCGCTAGGTGGAGAATGAGAGGTCGTCGTATTTTAAGGAGCGTAGGACTCAAGTCTCAAGTTGGCCATCCATTGTTTGAACAGGTAAATATATGGAAATAGGCAAAAATTATCTTCATAGAAAAATACTTTATTGTCATATCTTTAAGTTATCTTCAATGAAAGATATATTGATATAGCGATTGTCTTGCAATTTCAGATGCAGAAAAGGTTGCCTTCTTGCTGGGGGTCAACTGCGCTGATCTTCTGAAGTCTCTTCTGACTCCCAAGGTCAAGGTCGGAAACGAATACGTGACAAAGGGTCAGACCAAGGACCAGGTTTGTGACAAAGAAATCCGGTATCGCTCATCCTTCCTCATCAGGGAAACCAAGAAGAAAGAGAGAAGAGTGTGTTAGAGAGGGATAGAAAATATGAGAATGAGAGAGAAGATGGGGGCACAGAGAATAACAATATTATTAGCAACCTGACAGAGCCGATTGGAATGAGCGCTAGGCTTGTAACGCGGATAGTACGGGTTCGAGTCTCCCCTTAGACGGCTAATGTGTGGGGACCTTGAGCAAGTCCTTCATTCACAATTGCTTCGGGCCTCAGATTCAGATTTATTAACTTGCGTGCGTAATTTATGCAAGAATAATAAAAAAGCATGTGCGTGATTATAACGCAGTCTTTAAATCCAAGTAATTTACCCATTTGGAGTCTAACATAAGTAAGTTCGTGTTAATTGTCGTAAGTTAATAAATCACTATTTCTAGCCTGATCTTGCAATGTTCTTCTGGTCACTGCTTCACCAAAGTGTAAGGGGAGGTGCATTGTGTTGCTGTCGAATGAACAATGTGTGATGTCTATTGTTATAGGTTGTGTACGCTGTGGCTGCCTTGGCAAAGGCCATATACGCCAAGCAATTCTTGTGGTTGGTCGCTCGTTGTAACAAGACCCTGGACACAAAGAACAAGAGACAGTACTTCATCGGTGTCCTCGATATTGCCGGCTTTGAAATCTTCCAGGTAACATTATCGTGCTTTTATGTTGTCGTCCAACCAATACTTGGGCTATATTAGTCGATCCATCTGACAGTCCATTTTCATCAAACAGTCCATTGTTTGTTGTAAATATAAATCGTCAGTCGTATCAAATTTCTTATCGTGCATCGTTTTGTGAATCTATGAATCTATTACAATAGATTCACCTCTATTAACCACTGTATTCGTGTCTCACTTCTTTCGTCCGAGTCACATTATTGTTCTGCTGCCACTTTTCTCTCTTTCTTTCCCCCTGTCTCTACATTACCAACCTCCATCGAGCGACCGATTCAGTATTGATCGATCCTCTGTTTGTCCAACGACCATTCAATCAGCAAATCAATCGATCTCAGGTTGTACTTTTTCTTTCTGTTGCTTCCAGTACAACACGTTCGAGCAGCTGTGCATCAACTACACGAACGAGCGTCTGCAGCAGTTCTTCAACCATCACATGTTCGTCCTGGAACAGGAGGAGTACAAGAAGGAGGGCATCCAGTGGGAGTTCATTGACTTCGGAATGGATCTCCAGCAGTGTATCGATCTCATTGAAAAGGTCAGACAGATCTCTCTGTGTCGAAATCTTGGTTCTCTAACCTCCAAGGCGCCGGAAGCATGGTCACAGTTACGAACTTATGATAAAAGTAGCGTGCTTATTGCAAACTTGGATTTGCACCGATTTGCTTTCAACATTAAAAGACATAAGACCAAAGGCTTTGGCAATCGAAATGCATAATCGCTTACAAATCTGTTATAACTGAACTTATAAGTGATTTGCGATATTGGCATGATAAAATCTGGTCTGCTGGACCTTCATAGTCTTCACTGGGGCTGAACAATGCGTATATTTTCATCTCATCACATCCAGTATTCAAATGCATGACTTCGTTTTAAATGACCAGTAGATCACATGTGCTATATAAGTGTAGAATAAGAATTTGTTGTGTTTACGTGTTTCAGCCCATGGGCATCCTCTCGATCCTTGAGGAAGAGTGCATGTTCCCTAAGGCCTCCGACAAGACCTTCCTTGCCAAGCTGTTCGAAAACCATATGGGCAAGTCACCCAACTTTGGAAAACCCAAGCCGGTCAAGAACGTGAGATTCGAACCCCACTTCGAAGTCTACCACTACGCCGGAAATGTAAGGCTCAACAAAAATCAACGTCGATATAGATGTCTTAAATGTCATCGTCTTCATTACCGTAGTTGTTGAAATTAATATCATTAAGATGATTGGTTGTAGTTTATTGATTATTATCATCAACTTTCTTGGTTTAGTAGACAGATGTTGAAAAGTCCAAACAGCATAGAGGACATTGAAATAAATTTACACAAATTTTTCTCGATTTGCAATAGTGGCCATATTGCACAAATGCTTTCCGTTCTATCATCGACGAGGTTAAGGGCGTAGTTAGACAGCAGTGAAGAAACTACTTTAGGGTGATTGAATCATTCTATATTAATATCGAGTAAGCCCTCATTTATTTCATTGCATTGCATACCTTTTAGGAACAAGAGTCGTCAACTTAAACATAGACCTAAACCATTCATAAGACATCTAAATGATTCCAACTTGCGAAACCCTAAAACGTTTCATATAGACCATAATCCAGCAACTGTCTTCCGTTAAAGATGCCAGTTTCATCGGGCCATGTTTTCTATGCGCAGGTCGCTTACAACGCCCAGGGCTGGCTCGACAAAAACAAGGATCCCATCCAGGAGTGCGTCGTACAACTCATGCAGGCATCCAAAGACCCACTCTTCTGCACTTTCTTCAAAGACCCAGAGGATGGTAAATTATAAACATTAGGCATTTATAATAGACATACAGTATATATATAGCATTGGTAATATAGCTATTCTGAAGACTTTAGAATAGGCGATTCAAAATTATAATAGGAGAGAATATTTTCAATTTATATAAAACTTAAACACAACGAGAACAGATAAATTTATCCCTACTACGAAGCTAATGAAGATCAACATGATAACGAAGAAGAACAATGGTGAAGAAGTTTATAGCTGAGATATGATACTGGTTGTTGTTGTAGGCGACACTAAGAAGAAGAAGAAGGGTTCGGCATACCAGACCATCTCCGCAACACACAGGGTAACAAACGATATACATAGCAGTAAAATTAACATCTACTCATTAATTATCGAAGAGACTATAAAAAAGGTCCAAGTTATTTATGCGTGCATTTGTATATCTGGATAATTGTACACTGTATTTTAAAAACTACTCGAAGGCGCTAAAGGCGCTATTACTGATTCTGTAATTTTCAGTTAGAATTCTAAACGATCCCTTCCGAAAATTAAAATTCTGATTCGTTTAGATCAGAGTGCGATGAGTTTGATCTTATATAAATGCTAGATGAAATGTAGATTTCTGCTACGTTTTGTCAATTTCACTCTCATAACCTCGACAACCATTTCTCGTATTTTTCTTACATAAGTATTAACTAACTATACTCCTTACGTCATTCAGGGTGACCCAGTTTCATTCTCCTGTCCATATTTACTTGTTGCATATACGCATGGCTGCATTGCATATACGCATGGCTGCATTGCATATACGCATGGCTGCATTGCTGATCACATGGCTGCATTGCTGACCTCGGTCCATCGTCAAAGAAAGCAGGCTAACACAATGCATGTTGGGGTGTAAGAAGAATGCCTAAGCTGTATACCAATCCATGATCCATCAGAAACCATTCTGTTTGATTATCGAATTCGTCACCTTTACAATAAAGAATGAAGCTATAAATTTGTTTGGTGTTCATATCAGGCCCACTAAGCCTTGCTTCCATCTAAATTCCTCGGTAATTCTTTAAATGTTCCATACGGTATTAGGCCTATATTAAGAATACCAGTTAATCTTAAATACGCTAAAATATCTTTAATTGTTGCCATTCCTTAAATAAAAGCATCAATTGTAATCGATCAACAGGAACAGCTGAATAAACTGATGGCCAATTTGAGAACCACTCATCCCTCATTCGTCAGATGCATCATCCCCAACGAACAGAAGAAACCAGGTACGACAGCTTACTTTTCCCCAATGTCAATCGAGTTTACATTTCCTCCAAGTTTCAGCATCTTTGTAGCCATCTCTAAGCGAACCCTTGTTGATTCATCCGCCCTCATAGTTCCGCCCTTGCATGTCGTGTGAAACCGAGTGAAAACCGAATGAAATCCTTATCATATGCATTAAGTTTTATGTGTTGGAATGAAACCTTTATCAGTTTGAATACGACGTTAATTGCATAGGGCAATTTCTCTCAGTGAACATAAAAGTGACTTTAGTCTGGAGGCAAATAGATAATAAATTTTTTCCCTCTTATCAGAATAGCAATTGCAAGTATTATTGAAGCTGCAAAATTCTGAGGAGTTTTGCTTATATGCGTTTGCGCTATTCTACAGTGACGTTTGAGTTACGATGATATAAACACAACTTGATCCAAGATGGCGTCCAGTGGATTTTTGCCAACAAAATACAATTTTGCCATGCACTGTCTTCCAACTAGAATCAAGCATAACAACTATAAAAATCTTAACTGTTTTGGTATCAAATGACCCATAAGCCTAGATATAATAAAAGTTGCAGCTGGTATTTGTTATATCTGATAAATTTCTTCAATCGGGCTAGCAAGCACAGACAATGTGGCTATGAAGTGAATGTTTTCAGTTAAGACAATTAAGTGTGAAAAAATCTAAACCAAATTTTATGATATTCTTTTGGTACCTTTATGACTGTGGTTTGCGTGTGAGTCTATGTTAGTTTTGGTTTCTATAGTGAATTTTTGCATCGTTTTATGTGCCGTGTCTTTCCCAAATACTCTGTATTTACGCGAATTTTGCACCCCCATACTTCTAATTTTGAATCTCTTTCGGTGTGCAATAAAGCAAGGAGGGTAAAATAAGTGAAGTCCAGCTTTAAGCGACACCATTGATATAATTAATGTTTTGGGTATTTTATTTGGCAATCGACTTCATTTGCTGGCTGATTTGGTTAAATAAGATCATAGTAAATGGTGTCTAGATATCTAGACTGATCAGGTCTCTTTTAAGACCACTGGGACAAAATAATGTAAAGAGAAATGGCTGGATTTTCCCTTGTTTTACTATTCCTGTGTTTAGTATGTACATCCTATACATCTGAAATTCGAGATCACCTTATATGTTTCACTGAAATGCTGTGTGACGCCGTGTGATGTTTGTCCTATGTACCTTATGTTAAAGTTTAACAGTTATGACATCATTTCCTCTACCTTCACTAGTCGAAAACCCCACGACACCTGGCAACGGGAGGATTGACCCTAATATCGTGTGTGTGGTGTTTGTTGCTTGTCTTCCCGCACAGAACTCAAAGTGTTTCAGAAGGTAAGCGAGACACAATTGTCCGCTTTCTTTGCCCTCTAAGAATTCATGCACTATTCTATACCATCTGGCATGCAGAAGTCATTGATATTGCATGATAGGATGGTTAGCTTAACTTCCGACTGTATGTACAGTACGATTTGCACCTACATCATTCCTATTATGAACAATAGCAGGTCGATCGAAGGTAAAGATAAAAAGTAATAGCTCTAATCATAATAGTAGTAATAATTAGTAGTAATAGTGATGAGTGTTACAGCAATAACATAATCATTGGGTGTAATATTTCAATACATGGTGAAAATTCAACACATTATGAATTAACTATAGGCCTAAAACTTTTATAACCGATTTAAAATGTAATGTTTGGTTGCATTCAATACTGATCTTCTGTCCCCGTTGCAAAAGATGCGTCATCTTCGAATAACCAAGACTTTCAACTCTAACTTTAAATGAATTTGCAGCCAATTTAAGTTTAAATCTATGTTTCACATTTAGGATTATCATAATCAAATTAGGATAATCATAATATGCGTTCTAGATTCTCTTTTTTTCATGCATTTCATGGATTAGCATACTTGGCTAAAATGCGAAAGGCCGACAGATTACTTCTGTTTAGGTCTACTTGTGTATTCACACTCTGTTACCAGACATTATTTATTCGACATTTCATTTGTCAGTAATTCGCTATCTTCTTCTCGATAATCAGTTATCGCATTGCCGTCTTAGCTATTATCGTTGTCGTCATCCCAGGCACAATATATGTGCACATATGCTATAATTCGGAAGCTCTGTTAAATGCCATCTGTTTCATGTTATGTTGATGTTGGCATAATGCCTGTGTGCAGGGTTGATCGAGGCTGAGTTGGTTCTTCATCAGCTCCAGTGTAACGGTGTCTTGGAGGGAATTCGTATCTGCCGTAAGGGATTCCCCAACAGATTGATCTACTCTGAATTCAAACAACGGTATTCCCCACTATCTATTACCACTTCTTTGCTATGTTAGGGCTATGAATCAGGTGCCAATAACCTCAACGATAATTGATTCAAAGAGCGACACAGTATTTGATGATGGCTGTGAGCGCGTTAGGCTTCTTTGCTCTATGATTAATACCAGTTCAAGAATAACAACGACAACAGAATGCATCAAATATATGAATTCAATACATCAAACATTGGAAATGTTGCCTATTTGATAAATATTAGAAGAGCTATACAAATCACGTGTAACTTACCTTACGGTAATTTTCAGTCTTGCTGTTCTGGTGACAGTTACTCCATTCTGGCGCCCAACGTGATTCCGCCCGGCTTCGTCGACGGTAAGGTTGTGAGTGAGAAGGTCCTTACCGCACTCCAGCTGGACCAGAACGACTACCGTCTGGGCCACACCAAGGTCTTCTTCAAAGCCGGAGTGCTAGGTATGCTGGAGGACATGCGTGATGAAAGACTGTCCAAGATCGTCTCCAACTTCCAGGCCCGCATCAGAGGTTACCTCATCCGCAAGAACTACAAGAAACTCCAGGATCAGAGGTAACCATTTATACATAGCCGTGTTTTAGCTATCACTATGCTCCTTTGATAGAAATTATTAATCAAATAAACGCACTAAAACGTTTTAGTGACCACGACGTTTAAAATGCGCAATTGTGTTAGTGCTCAGTCTTGACATTGATTATCGCCCCTTCGTTTTAGCACTTATGAAATATGCAACTATTCAACCCTGCACGGTCATGTAAAACTTTATAAGTGGCAAGTTAAATGGTTACATAACTATCATAGTTTTTTTGGATTTACTTCGTCCATGTACCTCAGCAAAACGGCATTTTTGTTATAGTATGTCATGCTACAGTACTATGGCGTCCTATGCTATGCTATATAATGTTACGATGAAATTGCAGAGTGGCACTGAGCGTCATCCAACGTAACATTCGTCGCTGGATGGCCATGAGGAACTGGCAATGGTGGAAGCTGTACACTCGCGTCAAGCCACTCCTGAGTGTCGCCCGTCAAGAAGATGAGATGAAAAAGAAGGAAGAGGAATGGGAGAAGACCAAGGAAGAGCTCGCAAAGGTTAGCAAGCTCAAAAAAGAGCTCGAGGAGCAGAACGTTACCCTGCTGCAAGCCAAAAATGACCTTTTCCTCCAGCTCCAGGCCGAACAGGACAACGTCAACGATCTGGAAGAGAGAATCGCCCAGCTGGTCAACCAGAAGGGCGACTTCGAGGAGCAGGTCAAGGAGATGGAGGAACGCCTGAGCCAACAGGAGGCCACGTCGGAGGAGCTCGAGGCGCTGAAGGATAAGCTCGAAGAAGAGGTTTCGGGAATGAAGAAGGACATCGAAGGTCTCGAGTTGAACCTGCAGAAGGCAGAGCAGGAGAAGCAGACGAAGGACAACCAGATCCGGACGCTAAACGAGGAGATGGCAAGACAGGACGAGAACATCGCCAAGCTCCAGAAGGACAAGAAGGGACTGGAAGAGACGATCAAGAACACGCAGACAGCACTGGCCGCCGAGGAGGACAAATGCAACCATCTCACCAAACTCAAGCAGAAACTTGAACAGACCATCGACGAGGTATGTTTCACTACATCAAACGCCCTCAAACGAGTCACAAACCACTTACCAGTACACACTATTTACCATCGTATTGTACCCTAAAAAATATGATATCTCAGCAACAGCTCGTTCACCGCCAAACCCTTTATGTTCATCGAAGTTTGTGCCTTCATGCAGTCAAGGGACACAGTAAAAAAGCTTAATCACAGTGTGCTATTAGAGATACGAATAAACTGCAGATAAAATCGATGCAGTGTCAAAATACTCGAGTCATGTTAAATTTTAAAAAAATGCTTCAAATCATAATAAGTCAAATGCATATGGAAATGATCCGTTGATGATGCTATTATTAGCGATTATTCTTGCCTTTCTGTCTGAAGAACTTCTAATTTTGTCGGATCTAAATTTACTTTCATATTTAATTAAATATCATGACGATACTATGTAACATGGAGTTGTCGTGACTTCAGATGGAGGAGAGTCTGGAGCGGGAGAAGAAGGTGAGGGCTGATGTCGAGAAGGCTAAGAGGAAGGTCGAATCTGACCTGAAACTTACTCAGGAAACTGTGGAGGAGCTCGAACGCGTCAAGAGAGACCTCGAGGACAGCGGTCGCAAGTAAGTACACAGAACTTGTTTTCACCGCTGTCTGTTGCATGGATGAGTAAAGCGATCTTTCAAAACAAAAACAAAAAATGAGCTCGAATTAAAATCAGGAATTTACTTAGCAATGTATGAAAAGGCAAGGATGCAGAAACATGAGTAGACAGAAGCAGAGAGACCAAAGATAGATAGGGATGCGGAGCAAAAGAGAGAAACACTTGTAAATACAAACGTAATCGTTAGCATAATAAGGAAATTTGTAGTTTTGGTGCCTCTACTAAACAGTTCGTTTTTTTCGGCGGTTCCAACACTGGAACGAACAAATTTATTCTATATTCACAGCCGACATATGATTCTGAGAGCGTTGTATTGATTGACTACGTCTCATCAAGTGATTGATTCGCTGTTTACAGGAAGGACGCCGAGATTAGCAGCCTCAGCAGCAAACTAGAGAGTGAACAGAGCCTTGTAGCTCAGCTTCAGAAGAAGATCAAAGAATTACAGGTGGGTAGGCCTATGTGGCACCCCTGTTTGGTAGCCCTATGAATCGTGCAACAGATGTGTGGGTTAGATACCCCATATGAAATTGATTGGTTATGCAACCCATAGTCGTCAACAGAGCAGAAGGCCTTCAATTGCAAGATATTTTGACTGGAAGTCCTAAGCAGTTAACAGCAATCATTATCTGGGAAAATAAGCAAATAAATTGAGTAAGCATGAAATTGATTGAACATTGTAAAATTGCTTATTGTGAAGTTCACAAAAGATACTGATGTGTTGCTAGTACCTCTAGTAATAAGCGCAATTTCTTTGCATCGTTTTCAAGAAATACTTTAATGCCAGTATAAAACTATTTCGCCTTAGTTAGCTTTTGAGCGCTTAACAAGAAGCTCAGTTTGCTTAATTATTGCTTCTCAGTCTAATTTCAAATTACTTCCAAGAGCAGTAATGTCTTATAAACGATTGCAGCCTTTCATTTTCTGTACCAGGTTTTCCATTAGAGTTGTTTCTGCAGGCTTGTAAATGACTTTCGATGTCAAATGTTTCTTTGAAGGCTCGCATCGCCGAACTTGAAGAGGAACTTGAGGCAGAAAGAGCTGCAAGGTCAAAGGTGAGTGAAATACGTCACTTCAAATTTAGTGGAATTCTAACCATCGACGTAATAAACACGTGCTTACTAAACCCTTGGGAAAAAGAAAATTATTAACGAGAACTAAAAGGCACTGAAATAAACTAGACTCAAGATAAGAAATGTAGTTTTTAAATAATTATATTGGGCGGTCATTAAGACTTGCGATAATTAAGAGGCCAATTTCATACAGATTCGCTCGAGCAAGTAGAAGACGAGCTGACCAGTCACTGATGTCAAACCGACGTCTTAGCGCTAGCCTCCGCCAATCACGGCCACATGAACCAGATGAGCCCGGACTGGTCTAGAACAAGCTGGTCCTCACTGTGACTCTATCTATGTAAATTCCCCTTAAAGTTTAACCTTTCACTTAGCGTCCACTCACCAGATTAAGCTACAGTTAGGCCTATGAGATTAACTGTTTAATAAGAATTTCTTGTTTCTTCGTCGTCATGCAGGTCGAGAAGCAGAGAGCGGAACTTCAACGCGAACTGGACGAACTGTCTCAGCGACTGGATGAAGCAGGCGGAGCCACGCAGGCTCAGATTGAGGTCAACAAGAAACGAGAGGCGGAGCTTCAGAAGCTGAGGCGGGACCTCGAAGAATCGCACATCCAGAGCGAAGCTCAGATCGGCGCTCTGCGTAAGAAGCAGCAGGATGCTGTCAACGAACTCACAGAACAAATGGACCAGCTGCAGAAGACCAGACAAAAGTAAGTACCCCAACATCATATGTAGGAAATATGAAGCCCATGTGACAATATTCCCATATTGGCTTTGTATATCCTACCATATAACATCTACATATGGCGTTGCTGCTCGGATAGATTCTTTCGATTTCATCTGATCCCAGCTATTCGGATCTGTACTCTAGTCTGATCACCTGCAATCAGATAGTTTCTGTTGCTTAAAACGTTTGAGCAGTATTTCGGCTGCGAACTGGCGATCTGCTGCGCGACTTGTAATCATCTATCCTTAAGTAACTTACTAATTACAGCCTGATTACATTGTTGTTATCGCCGCAGTGACCTCACATAATCGCATTGCATTGAAATGCATAAGTGTACTGCACTAACATACCTTACATTGCATTGCAGTCAGTGACGAATTTTAAGTTTGTGGGAGAGTGGTCCTAAATCTGATCTCTGGCAAAGTTTTAACCTGAACGTCTCAATGAAGTAAATACAAACGTTTCCAATGTTAATCATTGCAACATACGACAGACGTTCGTGTCCTTTTCTTAAAGCCCTGTGCCGACACTGGACAAATTACAAGGTCCTGAACTAGGTGAGGGTCATGTGCATCGCAGGAATGCTGCTCACCCTTCCCAGCTAGCGCCAGTTCTTGATTATACTGCTTGGTGACATGTGCACCAATAAGTTGCTCAATGTCATCACACAAAGTTCCTTCAGCGACATAAAAGTGTCCCTAAAACCCAGGTGATAGAGCTATTACACTGCATAAGTGGTGTTCGTAATTTGGATTCAGGGTTGAGAAGGAAAAGAGCCAGATGAAGAGTGAACTGGATGACCTTCGAGTACAGGTCGAACATACGGGCAAGTCCAGGGTAAGTGTTCACACAACAATACAGCTCCAGATAATATCTGCTGAAGATGGAGTGGCTAGAATACTTATCACAGAAGCAAATCTCCTTTGAGAATAGACTGTCTAGATTGCTATTATTTTAAAATGGGTTTATATTTACTTTCAGCATCTTATGGGCTTCTCATAATAACACAGTCATGCATTTCAGTGTTTTTATTTTTAAAAAGCGTCCTTGCAGAAGGATACTGCAGAAACGTATATAAAAATTTGATTAAATAGGTCTAATTAAATTATGAATATGTAAGAATATGGTTAATATGAGAGGTACTTAAAGGCGCTCTATTTGCTGTCCTGCCTAGCTGCATTAGCTGAAGCGTAGGTCAAGGCGCCTGTGTGCTGGAAGGATGCTGGTCCTCAAATCGATCGTGACTATATTTAATTGATTTTTAATTTCACAGTACATATACACGTGGGCCTGAATGACGCAGCACCCATTCAAACGGGCAGTGGTGGTGAAGGATTTCACCCGATACATTCAATGGTAAAAAGATCAGGGTTGAGGTCATACGGTTGCTGTAGAAAAAAATTGTAAATTTACACTTACGTTTCTATTAAGTGCTTTGATAAGCACACATGCGTATACACGTGTTCGTGTCACATATATTGTAGGGCAACGCAGACAAGATTGCAAAGCAGCTCGAAGCTCAGTTGGCTGAGCTGAGTGCCAAGTACGAGCAGGCGGCGCGTGACATCCAGGAGCTGACTGCTGCCAGGAGCCGATTACAGGCGGAAAATGCCGAACATACCCGACTGCTCGAAGAGGCTGAGAGCCAGGTAAACCAGTTGACGAAGGCCAAACTAGCTTTGACGAAGCAGCTCGAAGAAGCCAAAGCTGCACTTGAGGAGGAGAGCCGGCTGAGGGCCAAGCTCCAGGCGGACCTGCGCAACCTGCAGGCTGACAACGACCACTTGAAAGAGCAGCTGGAAGAGGAACAGGAGGGTAGAGCCGACCTCCAGCGGGCTCTGACCAAGGCGAACAACGAGGTGGCTGTCTGGAGGCATAAGTGCGAGAGTGGAGAAGGCGGAGTGAGGTCCGAGGAAATGGAAGAACTCAAGAGAAAGCTCAATGCAAAGATCCAAGAACTGGAATCGCAACTCGAGGCGTCACACTCAAAGACAACCGGCTTGGAAAAGGCCAGGAACCGACTCCAAGGAGAACTGGAAGATCTCACCATCGAAGTGGAAAGAGTAAGCAATCATTTATTCTACTCAAATTCGCTTCTTCGTTTGATCTCCCTTTGATGTGTAACCATTTATACCGTAATACAAGTGTATTTATTTATTCATTCATCTATTTGTCTTTATTTATTTGTGTTCGTTGACGTCTGTTTCTAGGCCCAAGCGATCTCGTCCCAAGCGGAGAAGCGCCAGCGTGCCTTCGACAAGTCTATCGACGAGTGGAAACGAAAAGTGTCCGATCTGCAGGCAGAACTGGAGAACTCGCAGAAGGAATCTCGTGGAAATGCCGCCGAGGTCTATAAGCTGAGAGCTCAGATCGAGGAGACTCACGACGCCATGGAGGCCATTAGAAGAGAAAACAAGAACCTCTCCGGTAAGACTGCATCCGATCCACATCTCCACTAGGTGCAAGGCTGACGATTCTTCCCAAATTTGTATCCTATTGAACTATTCTACGCTAAGGTCTCTACATAAGCGCAAATTATATGAAATCACGTCTTTCACTACTACTGCATAATTTGCCACATACACTCCAAGCTTTATATATGGCCAGAAAGCTCACCATAACATACCATCAGATGAAGACTAAGAACCGATTCAATTGATTAATACATATTTTGATCATTGATCGAATCATGCAGACGAGATCCACGATCTGACGGATCAACTGGGCGAGGGTGGCCGCAGCGTGCACGAAATGGACAAGGCCAGGAAGCGCCTGGAGCTGGAGAAGGAAGAGTTGCAGGCGGCCCTGGAAGAGGCGGAAGCTGCCCTGGAACAGGAGGAAGCCAAGTCTCAGAGATCTCAGCTGGAAATCTCGGCCATTCGTCAGGACATCGACCGACGTCTAGCGGAGAAGGACGAAGAATTCGAAAACACCAGGTAACTCGTTTCGTCTGTTCCGACATTTTTATAGCGCGTCTTTGTACCCCTTAGTCTCAAAAAGGGTAATAGCCTTCAAAGGCTTGACCTCGGAATAAAAGACCATTGTGTCTCACTGTTTCGATATCTCCGATCATTATCGATATAACGTTGTTGGTATCAAACTGTCCTGATATGTATCTATCTTCTTCAACATTTTCATCCATTCTTGTCTCGGTGCTTTCTAATGTATCACGTTCACTAACTACAGTTACCCTGCACTACACGCTTATCTTCATTGTCTCATCCGTTTGGCTGTAATACTACAATATAATCACGAACAAATTGCACGTTCCAGTCGAACAACTAAAACCTTTGCGGATGGTTTTACAGAGACGCTGTAGAAAAAACTGTTGATCGCATTACAGGAAGAATCACCAGAGGGCGCTTGACTCGATGCAGGCCAGCCTAGAGGCCGAGGCACGTGGAAAGGCGGAGGCCATGAGGGTCAAGAAGAAGCTCGAGTCAGACATCAACGAACTCGAGGTGGCCGTCGACGCGGCGAACCGTGGCCGTGCTGAAGCGGAAAAGACGATTAAGAAGCTCCAGCAGCAGATCCGCGAGGTGCAGCAGGCCGTCGAGGACGAGCAGCGAGCCCGGGATGAGGCGAAGGAGCTGTTCAACGCATCCGAAAGACGCGCCATCGTCATCGCCGGTGAAGTGGAAGAGCTGAGGACGCAGCTGGAGTCGGCAGAGAGGGCGAGGAAGTCGGCTGAGAGCGAACTGCACGAGACCGTCGACCGCGTGAACGAATTGTCGTCTGCCAATAACTCGCTGGCGTCCGTCAAGCGAAAGCTCGAAACAGACATTCAGGCGATGCAGGTGGGTCGTCTGCCATGGCTAGGAAGATTTACCTAACTTAACCAGCTTTAGAACCGTCATCATCAGCAGCAGCAGCAACAACAACAACAAAATTATCATCATCACTATCAACAACAACAACATAAATAATCATCATTATCATCATCACATCTCTTGATAAATGAACGAAACAAGGAAGGAAAGAACGAAAAACAACCAAACCAACAAACTAAATTGATCAACCGACAAAAACTGAAACAAAGATGACAATTAATTATCGAATTCTCAAAGTGCTGCATTGAAACTGATTGTGTTACCTGCCGCCTAACGTGATGTTGACTGGTTTTCAGACTGACCTCGAGGACCATGCCAACGAATTACGTTCGGCCGAGGAATCAGCCAAAAAGGCGTTGGCTGACGCCGCTCGACTGGCCGAAGAGCTGCGCTCGGAGCAGGACCACGCCGGACAGATTGAGAAGCTGAGACGGTCCCTCGAGTCCCAGGTCAAGGACCTCCAGGTACGCCTTGACGAGTCCGAGGCGTCGGCGCTCAAGGGCGGCAAGAAGATCCTGCAGAAGCTGGAACAGCGCATCCGTGAACTGGAGGTGGAACTGGAAGGCGAGCAGAGACGCTACCAGGAGACCGACAAGAACATAAGGAAGCAGGAGAGGAGGATGAAGGAGCTGGCTTTGCAGACGGAGGAGGATCGCAAGACACAGGACCGACTGACCGACACCGTCGACAAACTCCAGCAGAAGATCAAGACCTACAAGCGACAAGTCGAGGAAGCGGTCAGTAGCATTACAGCGCTACTTGGGTGATAATCACCGGTGTAATTCAGTCTAAATAAAAATAGCGTAGGTGGGGTCTCAAATCTAGAAATAGAACAGATTGGGTGGTCGGGTGTTTGTAGGGCGGCCTTGGATTAATTAAGAAACGAATAATTGGGCATGCTTCGCTGCTCTTCGTTAGATACAGCTATTGTTTGCATGAATATCGAATATGGACAGTTTGTTAGTGCACATGTATGTCTGGCTTTTTGAGTTGCCTCAGTATAAAGTATCGATCACTTAGGTCGCATCTAGCACAGTTAGTGCTCTTACTTGACGGCAATGTGTTCAGTCTTTAGCACAGCATCAGAGCAGTTAAAATATAGTTGGGCTTGGTTTCTGGTAGTTCCAGTCGCGGTCATCAGAACTTTGTTTTACCTGACATTACTAGAGTGCCTTATTTTATGCTAATTGTCTTGCCCTTACTCACTCTGAATTGCCTTGACCTAACTCACTCTGAATTGACCTTTCGAGAGACTTAACTGACCTGGCATTGCCTGGCATTGTCATGCCTCATATGAGTTTAACTAACTCTGCCCTACTTCACCCTACATTCAGCTGTCTTTATGTGGTGAACAGGAGGAGATTGCCGCCATCAACCTGGCCAAGTACCGCAAGGTCCAGCACGACCTCGAAGAGGCCGAGGAGAGAGCTGACCAGGCGGAGAATTCCCTGTCGAAGCTTCGAGCCAGGAACCGCAGCTCAGCTTCTGTGACCAGAACCACCACCGCAGGCGTAAGCACTGCATCGACATTCATCCGTAAATTTATAATTGTAACACTGTATTTGTATAGCGCCTCTATGTAGCCATTCAGAGACGCTTTCTGCATGGCTCTAAGTCAAGTAGAAAAAGGAGAAAAGGAGTTGAAAGAAATGGCGACTTAAAATACTGTAGATTAAGTCAGCCGCTTTGTAATAAAAAATTAGAGAAAGCTGTGCATTGGTAAATTTTTTCCTGATTTAGTTTAAACGACACTTTATTTTACAATGATTTGAAAATATTGCTACAAATGCAGTTTATATGTACTGAGCAAAGCAGAAAAAGAATAAATTTTGCTTTTAAAATGCATTACACTCATCTAAAGCATGCTTGATTTTCGTGTTTAATTGTTTACCAGATTTTACAAAATAATCGCGATAAATGAGATGTATTTATTTATCTATTTGTTCCAGCCTGGAGTTAAGGTGACTTTGACCGAGAGAAGCACAAAGTCGTCCTCAGAATAAAGGTGAGTCTGGTAACTCTACTTGACTCAAATTAGAATAAAGGCGTGTCTGTGTGGTCACTCTGCTTGACTCAAATTCGGTCATATCGTCATAAATTGGCCTAGACGATGTCGTCTTATTGTATTATCACATCATATTCGGCCATGAAGCAATCTTCCTTTGTTCATTATCTTTCTCACAATTTGTCTAGTTCGCTTTATTCTTTCACTTCTGTGACTTGTATCTTTGCATATCATACGCACATATTTCAATCATCATTCATCATCATTATGCATTTTGTTGTTGCAACAGTCATGACCGTCGTCCTAGGACTTCGAAAGCTCTACTCGGCCTATTTAGTTTAACGTGGATCGTAGACATTTATAGAGGAAGTGATTATTGTAATAGTAATCAGTTAAGTAACCTTAACTCAGCATACATTATAGGGCATATTGCTTAGTTTGCTATTTCGATTGCTTATTGTAAAGAGAGACAAAGCAAAGTATATAAGGTGTGTCTAAGCCCTAGCATTAGATAAAGTAGGTCCACTCATTTAATATCCTACACTCCTATTAACGATAATATATTTAGAAGCGCGCCTCCATGTATTAAGAATTTGAATGAATGAAGCACAAAGAAACACGCAACAAAAATCCAACAATTTTGTTTACGAAAGATAATTACAGATTTTACTTATCAGAGTTAACGCTGACTTCAGTTTTAGAAGTTTTTATGCAGTCAGTCTTTTAAAATCTTGATTGTTTTGTGTTTCTAGATAAAAAATCGTTTCTGTCGATCTGAGAAACAGCAGATGTGGATTCGTACTGTTGTCGTTAAAAATATAGAAAAGTCCATAGAAAACTGTTGTGTGTGCATTAGAGCCAGAAATTGGTCTTACACAGTTGCTGTAGTAGACAGCAACAATGAACTCACCCAGCGTAACAACGCTGACTTACAGGCGTCTCTTATTACATGTGTGATCATGCACTAATGTGTGTTATGCGTTTGCAGTGAATTGCAACATGCTTTTGAGATTTCTGCAGAGAAATCTTGTGTTAAATTTTCGTTCCCATGTCATGCAGCCTCGTTCTGAAATGGTAATGCCTCCTTATGGTATCCATAGCGTGTACACGTCTGCTCAAGTTCAAATGGTTCTTAACGCAACAATTTCAGCGCTTTTTGTGTGTTGAATTGTGTCAGATTTAACAGAAACGCGTTATCTTTTAAGGAATGAATACAGGTATACAGGGAATTTGGAATTCTTCTTTATACTTTCCTTATGTCTTTTGTTGCGCTGTTTTGGAGAGTAGGATTAGAACTGTTTTACTGTTG
Source organism: Norana najaformis (assembly GCA_964023275.1). Classification (NCBI taxonomy): domain Eukaryota; kingdom Metazoa; phylum Annelida; class Clitellata; order Crassiclitellata; family Hormogastridae; genus Norana; species Norana najaformis. The sequence goes on from OZ029917.1 coordinate 24,477,112, forward strand.
AACGAATTAACCAAGCAAAATAAAAGAATTGCGTAGGCACACGTCGGTGTTTTTATATTCCATATCATACAGTAATTATAGCCACAGACTTGGCCACGTGTGTCTGGTCCTCAGTGTTTCCTTAACCGACAATCAGTGGCTTCTCTTCTCTTCCGGTCAGGGCTGGAGGACTGCGTTTACATCAGGTGACGTCGCTTGCACTCCCTGCTTTCTTGGTCTCCGCTGTAGGTGCTAGAGTTCTCGAATCCTTCATGCTATGCTATTTGCAAACCAAGAATGATACGCATTTTGAAGCTAAGCGGCGGCATTGGTGCGAAGAGAACAGATTAGCACACCGAGACCAGAATTTCGGGCACAGGGAATCCTACTGGGAACAGCCACTTAGCCAAATGGCTGCTACCAAAATTCGAGGCCTTTCTCACCAATGCCTACAACCAGGCGAGCTTCAAAGCCATTTGTGCACCACATAAAGGAGACTGGATCTTTGCTCTACCCATCACCACCTGTAGCCCAAGACTGGATGATGAGACTGTGAGGATCGCTGTTGGCCTTCACATGGCAACAAGTATTTGCGAACCTCACAGTTGCCTTTGCGGATCAGTTGTGGCGGCAGATGGATCGCATGGCCTCTCTTGTGGCTTGGGTCCTGGTCGTTAGCCAGGCATGCCGTCTTTAATGATCTAATCTGTTCATGCGGGTATCCCTGCAGTTAAAGAACCTGCTGGCCTATCCAGAACTGACGACCAATGAGCCTTACCGGGTTTACGCTCATTCCATGGCACAGTGGCCACAGTTTGATTTGAGATGTCACTCTGGCTGACACCGTTGCTGCTTCATACTTGGCTGCTACTTATGTCTCGGCCCGTAGAGCTACGGAATTAGCAGCATCTAAAAAGATATAAAAATACAATCCACACCTGCCACGATATCATTTCGTTTCGCTTGTCTTCGAAACTCTGAGCCCAATTAACAACACTGGGCTTACTTTTATTACGGAGCTTGGACGCTCTCTAACGCTACGCACCTGTGAATAAGCTGATTCCCGCGACTTAGCTTTCTTTGGGCGCTGTAGCAATCGCGAGATTACGATTACGATTACTATCTGGTAACAAAAGAGAAACATGCCGCCTTTTCCAGCGCCTTCGAGTTGCCAACCAACGCTTTAATGCTGTCGCCTTTCGCAGTACTTTTTCTCTGCCAAAACTTCACGAGATTTAGCCAACACCAGACATTCTATTTCTCCGGATCCTTTTTCTATAAGTACAAAGGGATCATATGGACTAATGACATGGCTAAAACAGTGGCATGTGCACTTGTTTGCCCTCGATTAGACTATGCAAATGCAATTTTATACGGCATATCCTCTTCTATGTAAAAAGCTCCAGATGGTTCAAAACTCTCTTTCTCGGAATGTTACATGTTCTTCTTCATCAGATGCATTAGATCGCCTTCGTGAACTTCACTGGCTTCCTGTTGGGTGGCGTATTAAGTTTTAAATGACATGCTTGACCTTTAAGGCTCAAAGCACTGGCCTTTCATCATGTCTTAATACTTTGCTAACTCCATATCGCCTTCCTAGATTCGTGGGTTCTTCTGATACTGGTTTGTTGCAAGAACCTAGGTTCAAGACAACTGTAAGAGCACGTGCGTTTAGCTGCTGTGCTCCTCGCATTTGGAATCGTCTACCACAAAAGGCCTGACTTGCAAACTCACTATCATCTTTTAAATCACTTCTTAAGACTAACTACTTCACCCTGACTTTTGCATGAACCAGGCAAAAATCACGTGAAAAAGAACATGTAACAAAAGGGCATTCGACTAAAGGGCATGAGCGATATAAGAACAAGCTAGGAAAAACCAAGTGACAATAGAGCATGTGGTAGTTATACAGCAAATGAACAAAACAGCTTTATGATAAAATAATACGCGACAAAAAGGCGTGTGACATAAGACCACTAAGCTCCAATAAGGACCTACTACAATGGCATGTGTGGGGCAAACGAAAAGAAGCAGAGGCAGCCAGTTCTGAGGCAGAGAATGCAGGTAAACATCAAAAATTATTTTTTTAAATGTCGAACTTTCTAGTTAGTTTTAATCAAATAATAAGTAACTTGATTACTGCGCTTATTTGATCTCAATTTCTTTTCAAATTTCAATGACGATGACTATCTACAAGAAAATAGCAGACCAAATTTTTGTTCTGATCACTGGAATAGTTATTGATTCGATCGATCTGAACGAGAAAGGACAAGTCTTAGGTCGGCGGTGTAAAGGATGAAGAGTAAAGTGGCCAGGACAGAGCCCTGCAGGAGATCCAGGAAGACCAGGGACCAGCCACAGCGAGTTGACTGAGAACGACCAGACAGGAATGAGAGGAGTCATGAAAGAGCAGGACCAACAAATCCAAACCATCTCTCAAGGCGTTCCAAAAGGATACTGCTGTCTGCAGCATCGAAAGCAACGCTAATGTCAGAGAGCAAGGAGGGTCACGTGCCTCTGATCAAAAGCTAAAAAGAACTATGTAGATAAGTCTAGGTGAAGATGAATGTCGGAAACTAGAAATTATCTAATTACGCAAATTCAAATTATGCTGTCTTTCGACGGAAACAAAAAATCAACAGCAACCTGTCTTTTCGCCTTTGCTCACCCCTTGAAGTTCATGTACATTACACTCGCTCATCGGACACTGACCCTGGCAGTGGGTGATGTTTGGAATTGGAGCGGAAAGAGGGATAAGAGGAAGAAGTGGAGTATAAAAGTGTCTATAAAATTAGCATTTAAATGCATACATACGCATAACATTACAGCTAAAGGCAATTTATCACAAACCTTATATGATAGTAAAGTATATTTGTCATTTCTCTATTCAGCTTAAAAAATCCATAGGAATCACTTCAACTTCAAATATAACTCTTTTCGACGATGATATTATTTTGCGCTATTCATAGACCTCAAGATATCAAACTTGGAGGGCTAATAATTTAAGCGCCTGGCAACGGGTATTTTGTGTAAAAATGGCGGACACCGCTGCTAGCGTTTTTTTGTTGATGGCGAATGGAAAGATTGAATACATCGAGGCAAATAGTTTTTATTTACAGCTGTTGTGAAATATTACGTTGATTCAAAATTTAGTGTGTCATGGTGTTTTGAACTTACACACACGACATGTAAATGTTACTTAACACATGTCCGCTCATTAGGTGTTTAAACAAACTTTCCTTGGACCAAAATTTACAAAATTTGCTATGACCCATGGATATGTCGAGGTAAAACTGGGGGAAGGTTGTTTTGAAATTCTTTGAATTTTATAATTTTCCCAGATTTTACCTAGGCCCAGATCCTGGACATAAAAAGGAACATTTTCAATTATTAGCTTAAGAAAATCTCTTTAATTTATTTATTAAATGAAGAATAACTTTTTATTTAAGTCCTCCAGAATTAATAAACTGGCCCTAAGTGTCTTATCCAAATCCTTCAAAGTCCAATTCCTCATCGTCAGAATGTCCGAATAAGGGGTGAGACTGTTCTTCGGTGATGTCATCAGCGTAAACGCCGTCTTCGCTATTGCCATCTGTTGAATCATTGTCTGATGCTGATTCATCTTTGTCTTCATAGATGGGGTCATCTTCTGATCCGTGCGTTGCTATTGCTAATGCCGCATTTCAGCATTTTAATACCAGATGACAAATTTAAATCGAATTTACGAATTGGGGCCTATTGGAGAATTACGCTAGCTAGCAGTAGGTAGGTATCAAATGACAGCTTAATAACCACAGGAGCGACAGGATCCTTTGATAGTGACATATATAGCAGTGATCAGATTTAAGTTAAATGTAGGTCAATGGTTCTGCCACGATTTATTGAAATATTAAACGCATCTGAGTGAAGGTGTTAGTAATTTAAACAGACTCGTTTATCAGATACACAATATCAAGAAATAATTTATTGTGGCAGATTTGTTATCAAATCTACAATACTATTGTGCCGGATGAATGTCACCTGAAAGTTTCTCATTTTCGCCAACGTGAAACTTTTGTTCTTTTGACGATCAACATCCGGTTGCATGTAATGCTTGCTGCTAGTTTTGAATCCAAACCTATAGAACCTTATAAATACAAAGCAAATTTTTATAAATATTTGTGAATAATATAAATTTAAGATATTTAATATGGTTTGTAATAATTACCAGTAATTATGCTGTAGTATGGCACACGATCATTTAGGCCATTGCTTTGTCTTAGTAGACTACAATTAACTTGACGATGTAGTGCATTCAGTGTACAAAATTCTGTGAAAACTAGCATTGGCTCTTGGATAAGGTGACCCTGTATTTTAGGATGAATTTTAAGACTTAAATTTATTGACTTATATATGAGTATTTATGGTATATTTG